>CM047809.1:27042661-27298819 GCA_026214975.1 Gentiana macrophylla | reverse complement strand
CAACCTTTAAATAAAAACTCACAAGATACAACCGAAGAAAACGAAATCAACAATCGTTGGATGGCTTCACAATACTCGCTTGATGAAGCTTTTAGCCTCTAAACATCCTCAAAGACTCTCGAATTTGCGTAAACAATTGCATAAAAAGTAACTAGTTTAATCTAGATCTAAAGTGCATAAAATCGGAATAAAAGAAGAAAACGCAGCCTAAAAGCCGCCCCTAGGTTTAGGGTTTTGAAGAATGAGTGTATGGTATGGTTTGTATTGAGAAACGACCGCCTATTTATAGATTTCAAAGTCGGTTTCAACCAAGTCGGCTACGGATGCCCGTCTGGTTCCTTGAACGCCCGCCCACTCTTCAATAGAACTTCAAATCGGGCCGAAGTCATGACCAGACGCTGCTCGCCGGCAGCGTCCACTTCGCCCAAACATCTCGAATCAACTTTCCTCAACCAGACGCTTCGTTCGGTCTCATCAGACGCCCGCCCACCTGACGGGACCAGGGACGCCAAATCCAATATAGCGAATTTCGATTTCTTGATCTCTATCTCTTTTTCTTCTTGTCAATTCCTTCATTATCTCTTTTATCATCATATATTTCGACTCTTATCTCTTTTTGATCATCATTTGAGCATCAGCAGCACCTATAACACATAAAAACATCACAAAATGTAATAATGCCCAAATAATCATAAAACCACAATTAAAACACATAAATCAACCTATTTTGCGATTAACTCATCTAAAATATCATTTAATCAATATTTCCATTAAACACACGTTTCTTATGCAAATTAATACAAATATGGGGGAAATTATCATAAAACATAGTGTTATAAATCGTATAAATTCACCCTTAACAGTAGGCCAAGCATCAGTGCCATAACTATGCTATAGCCTATATCTGAGCATGGAATACTCGCTTTCTCGGTAATCGGAGATTCCTCTAAATATTTAGATAAACTAATCAAGCGTTTGAGCAACTATCGGACAAAATGTCCACTTCAAAAGCTCCCACTAGCTCATATCTTCATAAGACCCCAAAGGTCAATATGAACAAGTTGTGATACTTTCAGATCTATTACCTTTCCAAATTGAAAGGTTACTTAGTCATTTTCCTTTGAGATAGTGTTCTTAGACCGTAGGAGATAGGAATCACCTTAGCCAAGATTCGGATCTTATCTTTAGGATATATGCACTAATTAATAAATGCTAAAGAATCGTTCATCTAAATACTGAAGCCATTTGTCTTAATAGTTCATGTTGTGTATTACATATACCTTTCTGACATTACTTAGTGGATCGACTTTATCGGACAAAATTCGAGTCTCGAGAATCAGTATACAAGTGTCATATTCAATTTCTTTAAGGCAACTATATTATCGGTTTGCAAGTGAATCCTTTGTTCCAATGAAGCGCGAAAACAAAAATTAATTTTTCTCGTGATATTCAAGGACTAAAATCCAAATTTCTTCCTTATATCACTCCCACTATCTCAGCTGAAATAACTACCCGTTGTATACTCTTTTATCATGAATGCTCGGCTACTTTGTTATTGCATAAGAACTTTAGCTTTCGAGTCAAAAATACTCGGTTAAGAAAGTCTCTAAGGACTCATAGGTTAGTGATCCGAAATCACTTTTCTTATCCTATATTTCTCTCATTAATATTTCGGTTTAGCCTTAACTTATTTAGTTTAGATGACTTGCACTTTTAGACATTTACCTTCCCATTCTTGGCTTTTTTATAAAGGAAATGGCCGTGAACTAGCAGTTCATTTGAGTAGACACTACTCGTGAACTGTGGGATGTCTAGTGAGATTGATACCAAATCATTCTCGTCATCTTTGAGCTAATTTTGTTTTTATCTCTCGTTCAACACAAGTGACAGTAGTGACATTCTTATTAATGTCACTTAAGTTTGAAGGCTTAAGAGGAACATCCTCTTCCGAAAAATTAATTTGCATTCTCGATTATTGAGTTCAACGTTCTTGTTACTTTTCCACTTTTACGAAGTCATCATCGATCAATTTATCATGTTTAGCGCTTTAGATACCATGAGATAATATGAAGTTGCAAAAATAAATTATGACATAATTATAAATCAAATCATACACCACAACAAATAATAAATTTTAGGAATTATAAACGTGATGTCATGCATGCGCTTTATCCTACCATTCCAAGGATTTAATCTCACAACTCGGTGCTGCATGACGGGTAGTCAAAGAGGTGATGATTAAACTCGAGATTAATCACTCTCAACAATTAAGCGAGAATCGGACATCCCGATTTAATTGTTGATTACCTTCCTTTTTCAACCAAGATATTTCTAAAAATACCCTTTTGAGTGTGACTCATTGCTTTGATTTTTAAGTAGACCCAGTATGCCGCCGGCGGTAGGTCGATGACCAGACGAGTACTCAAAATCCTATCCTTTCGGAAACCAAGCCTTGAATTTTGATAGCGGTGAAGGCCATCCGAAGGGGGCCGAAATCAAAGCGGCACGAGGCGTCACCATTCTCTCACGGTGCTTGTGTCAATAGTAGAGGCCGTGGGGTCGGGTTGTCACCTTCCGCTCCCACTCGTTATTTTTTGAAAATAGGTAGTCTTATCAGGATTTTCAGAATTTCTTAATCATCCGAAAAACAATAAATCGTGAATATTTAATTAATCCTCCCACTAGTTCATCGGTTCCAAATACTGTCTAACTAGTGTCACTATATTCACGATTTTCCAATTTTATGGATTTATCAAAATTTCTTGTGTAGATGCTACACAATTAAAATTCACCAAGAATTTTATAATCCCAATTCATTAGGACTTTATGAATTTTCTAATAATTCAAAACAATAAATCATAAAATTTAAAAGCTCCCACTAGTTTATCGGTTCCAAATACCGTCTAACTGTATGACACTATATTCATGATTTTCCAATTTATCAAAAATTTAGAAATCTTTAGTGTAGACACTACACAATTAATATTCGAAGAATTTTATAATCCTAATTTTGTCATGATAAAATTTTTGGATCGTAGAATTTTATCTCAATAATTTGAGAACAATAAATCTTGAAAAGCAATCACCAACTTATCGGTATTAAATCCTGGCTGAGCTTTTAACCGAGTTCACTTAACGGTGTCGGGATTAGCTAAGCCGAACCGTCCTCTTCGTTGGTTCATATACGCATCGTTGGATGAATTGGGCTAACGTGCCGCATTGAGCGAAACTTCGCCGGATAGCTTGACTTGTGGACCCCGACGCTAACGTCGAAACGCGTGCGGGTGTCTTTGGGTTGAAAATCGGGCTAAGGTTGCCCCATTGAGCCTCGGCCGCCGGATAGCTTGACCTGCCGGACCCCCGTGGCTAACCTGTACTTTGACGGACAAGTCGAGTCGAGCCGAAGCCCTGCTGACCGCCCGAACCAATTTTGAACTCTTTTGCTCGGTTGGTGTCAACTTTTCAGGATTTTCAAAATTTTCAATTATTAAAATTCTTTTATGTAGTCACTACATAATTAAAATCCACGAATGATTTTTAGATCACAAAATAAATTTCCCGGGTAAATTTTATTTTATCATGTGAATTTTATATCCCGATAAAATTCCATTTGTTTTAATTAATTTAATTACCTAAATTAATCTAAATTTATTACGTCTCATACATGCCTAATCAATATAACGATGAATTATCTACACGTATCGTATACGCTAGAGTGGAATTCATGAATATGATCGTATAAGTGGCATTGTTATCTCACATAAATTATCAAATAAGAAAATAAATACGTAAAAGAAACATTTGAGATGCTTCGCACTCAAACGTATCTAATCTATTATATAGTAAAGGTCCTAAACCAAAGCTAATGGTTAACTAATTATCTACAGAAGCCGCTATAAATTAGTTGATCCAAAACTCTTCAGATTGCTTCACAGCCTAGTGATTCAGAGGGCCTTCCTTGAATCATCATGTCGGTTTTTTTTTTTTTTTTAATTTAATTTTTCTTTATCAGTGCTGATGTCATGATGACATCAGCGTTCCAATTCCAATTTGATCATCTTCCAGCAACAGCGACAGCGCCGAGGAAAAAAATATAAAAAAAATACAACTATGCATCCTATGTCCAAAACAATTTGGATCCAAAAAAAAATAAAATAAAAAATTTCCTGCAAAATAAATACAACAATTTCCTATACCCAGAAAAACGGGTTTTCAACAGATCTAACGGTAAACAGGAACCAACCCCAATCCATCTCGTCAACCAAATCATTCAACCACACATATATATACACAAAAAATATAAAAGATGCAATATTTATTCAATTCCACTCCTTTTTAATTAATTATGCAACCAAGATCGCAAAATCGCTTTAACTTGTCTCTGATACCACAAGCCGAATATACAGAAACCCGAATCCGGATCCGATCCATAATTGGATCGTTAGATCTGATTCACAGCACTGATCGAGACGCTCGATCATGCACAACGGAAGCTGCGAATTAAATTCACATGCGATATTACCACGATTTTTCACATAATTAATTAACAATCTACAAGAAGATTAGTACATTTACCTCAACGGAAAGAGATGAGAAATTCGACAAAAAGGGAGAAGCCACAATCTTCTGGATTGTATCTCCTAGCGACGACTGGTGGACGTCAATCCTCAACGTAGAACCTCCTCTCGAATATGCACGCGTTAAAAACCTAGGTTTTTCTTTCTCTAAATGACTAAGGCAAGAAATTATTTTTCTTCCTTTTATTAATTGGTGGCGCAAATTGTGTTGTATTTTGTGTTAGGAGGAACTCTCTTTATATAGGAAAATAACTTGTCAAGAGAAATATCATTTTCACAACACAATTACCGATTCCCAAAAGGAAAATATATTTTTGCTATAAAAATAAGCGATAATTCCCAAAAATAAATCTCTTAATTTTTCCATTAATTATCCAACAAATAGATAATTAATCAATTACATATAAGATAATCTCGGAAAATTTCTTCTCCTAATATATCCATAATATGTGGCGCCATTAATTTGTCATTTTTAATAGAAAATGTCTTTTCTATTTTACATATTATTTACCAAATAAATAATATTGCATATTCATTAAATAGACCAACTATTTAATTTATTCTAGATGTCCATAAAACAAGAAATCACTCGCATGTTGGAGCCAACCCTAATTATTGACTTATAACCAAGTAGGGCTACAATAAAATGAATAAAATATTCATCATAATCTTGAATATTTCTACTAAACTTATTAATTCCGGAATTACATCACTATAAATCCGGAAATCAACTCTATCGATTATAGATATAACTTATTCTCAAAACGTCGAGTCGAGTCGATAAGTGTCCATTGATATAATCATTACATATAAACTAACCCTCCATAGACTATCCGTAATGAAGCGGGATTATTTCCGTAAACCTTCTTCAATACATCTAATCCATATTTACCATTAATCCACTAGTGAACAATTAGTTTATAACCAATACGAACTCCGCGGATCGATCAGTTTCTAGGATCAACAAATAAGGGGATTGTCTTTCTACTTCCCTCAGGAAGGAATAGATTCTATATCTTTGAGACACACACTTCTCACTCATTCCAGAATAGTGCCAACGTGAAAGTGATTCGGACCGCACCTCTTAGCGATCCTTAAGGAACACATCAAACCATATCCTGAAACAAGTAGGAGTCTGTAATCACTTCAGGATTAATCTCAATCACGGAATTATATGAGAAACTCAGATTAAATCGGTCCAGTCATGTATGACTACATCATATATAAATGCCCCACTTAGACAACCAATGTCGACGGTCCCGATAGGACGGTCACACCATAAAATGTTCTGGGCGCATTAATGGTGGTTTAATCAATAGACCCAATACTTTGATTAAGTTCACCAAGCTCTAACATTTCAAATGTATCACCATAAACTTAATCTTCATGTGTGACACACACTAAGTTATATGGCTACATTTGATACAACTAGGGGTTTTCAGCAGCGTATTACTTATAAGCACGAACCAAATAATAAGATGAGAATAAATCTGTCATTTATTAATTCTAAAAACAATTACAGAAATTATCTTTCGGACGCTACTTCCAACAGAGAGTACTATCAGAATGATCTATAAGGAAAGATATCGGTTTGAAATCACTTAATCGATAACGGATGTCGGGATTGAGTTCAATCGCTTGGTGAATAAACCCCGAGATTCAAATCAATCGCTCGATAACGAACTGACGATCTATAGTAGAAGTACTATCATAATGATCTCAGTAAGGAAAATATCGGTTTGAAATCGCTTAATCCATAACGGATCTCGGGATTAAGATCAATCGCTTGGTGACAAACCCCGAGATTAAGTTAATCGCTCGTTAACGACATGACGATCTATAGTAGATAGTACTATACGAATGATCTGTAAGGTAAGATATCGGTTTGAAATCGCTTAATTGATAACGGATCTCGGGATTGAGATCAATCGCTTGGTGACAAACCCCGAGATTCAAATCAATCGCTCGTAAACGAACTGACGATCTATAGTAGATAGTACTATCACATTGATTTACAAAGAAAGATATCGGCTTGAAATCGTTTAATCGATATCGGATCTCAGGATTGAGATCAATCGCTCATTAACGAACCCCGAGATTCAAATCAATCCCTCGATAACGAATTGACAATCTGTAGTAGAGAGTATTATCAGAATCACATGTATTATCGTTCGATAAAAGAATTTTTATAAAAAATAATGTATTTTATATTTTTAACGCAATTTTTATTAGAATATGTATATTAAAAAAATTGTTTTTATTTAAAGGGACGACATCGTCGTCCGTCAAACGAATTTTATTAAAAACTGAATTTTATTTATTAACACAACGTTTTATATTAATAAAAAATTCATTTTCTTAAAGTGATTTACAATTGTCGTCCCTACAAAACAATTTATAAAAAAATTATATAACATATTATTTTCGAAAAATGTTTAATGGGGACGACAATGTAAACGTCCCTTTCAAATGAGAATTTTATATAAAAACTGAATCTTATTTATTAACACAACGTTTTATATTAAAAAAAAATTATTTCCTTTTAAGGTACGACAATTGTCGTTCTTACAAACCCAAATTTTATAATTTCGTTTATATAACATATTATTTTCTGAAAAATGTTTAATGGGGCGACAATGTCGCCCTTTAAATAATCCTCAATCCATGGAAATCCAAGTGCGCGGTGGGGTTAATATTTTATTTATTGGGACGACATCGTCGTCCTTTAAAGTTTCGCTCTAAAAATCCACACAAAACTTTGATTATTTTGAATTCATTTAATTAGTCCCTTTAAAGTTTGTCCGTTCAAAATTGCAATTCTTGTAGTGAACCTTTTTGTTAAAACTTAACTAACCCATCTTCCTCCATAAAATCATAGCCACTCCCGTTAACCTCTTAACGATGACTTCATAAACCCAGCTCATCCGGCGGCGGCGGTGAAGAAATCCTACCGCCTTCTCCATCTTCATATTTCATTATTTGTACACCTTCATCTCCATACCATCTTCTTATGAAAAACATTTTTTTTTTGAAATGAAAAGCTGTAAATAATATATTCAAGCACCACTATTCCGCACCCCCTCTCCAGTAGGCCGACATTTTTTTTTTGTTTATTTTGTGTTTCTTGTTCTCAGTTTTTGGTAAATGCTGGTTACGAGATTAGTGAAAATGTTTGAAGGTGGAATAATATAAATTTTTTTTTTTTTTTTGTTTATGTTTGCTTTCATTTATGCTTCGGTGGTTTGAGGCGGTGAGGTAGCAGCCGGAGGAGGATGGATGATGTAAATGTGGTAAAATTGTAATTAATTGTGTGGTGCCAATAAAGATTATGAAAGTATCATTAAAAGATGTGGTGCCATAGTATACTTCAATAGGATGGTGTGGTGCTAATAACAATGTCCAATAAAATATAAATCAGCGTATAAGTGCAAGCAACTTAAAAGCTCAGTCAAACAAAAAAGTAAAAAAATATTACAAGTAAATCAGCATCAGAAATAAGAAAAATTCAAAGCAATGACAACTGCCAGCTCGTTTACTTGTTGAATTCATTCCTCAGAGTACGGGGTTATTGTTCATTGTTGGATTTAAATTTTCTACCGCATTTTTTCTCCATGGTTTGTGTCATCTTGACTTTTTTCATTTTATACTCCGTATATTATAATTCATTGGCTTATCAAATTTAAATTTTTTGTTAATTAGTCTGCTACTAGATCTGCTTTGTAGGTTTACAGTCAGCGGCTTTTTTTTTTTTTTTTTTTTTTGAAAAATTATTTGTACATATAATTGGTCTTAAAAATCTGTACACACAAACTCCAAATCATTCAATATTTTTAATGATAAAAACAATAATGTCATCCCTTTCATCTACATTTACTTCCTTTTTTTTTTTATAATACAGATAACAATTTACTACATCCATTCCAAAATGTAAGTCTATTTGAGTATTTTCACACGGATCAAGATAGCTGGTTAAATATGTCATGTGTCATTAATTCTGATTAAAAAGTCTAAAATGACCTTTGAATGTAATAAATGTGTAGCAGTGAAAAGTGAGTGGATAAAAATAAATGAGAGGTAAAAGGAGAAAAATGTAATAAATCTTTTATTGATTATCTAAATTGGCTTATATATGGGATAAAACCAAAAAGCTAAACGGAATTATATTTTGAGACGGAGGTAGTATGTCTAAACTCCCTTTGATCTACATCACTGTCTTAAGTAATTTTTTTTTTTTTGGTAAATGAATATGAGGTCAATGTCGATTGTCGATTGTCGATTATAGTCATAGTTTTCAATTTTTTTCTTTTTTTTATCGACAATAAATATTTTATTAATGTGAATTCTCTAACAAGATGCTCGAGAGGGATAGTATATGTAGAATAAAACTCCAAACAATACAACAGTCTAGTAAACTACAATCTGCAAAAGAGATTGTCAAATATGTCTAACTAGGAGCGTCTATCGGATCTGACTTCACTCCAATTTGGTCCAATCGAAAAGTTTCATCACATCGATCGTTAATCCATAAAACTGATTGTTTGGATTTCAGCAAATATGCCCTCATCTTCATTTGTGGTAAAAGAATATGGAACATTATTTTGGTGACAAAGGGATCTGTATCGAATATAGTCAAATTAGTTTCACTCATCTCAATATTTATCTTTGAAGTTACTATTATTTATCTTATATAAATTGATAACTTATCATCATTTCATCTAGATACCTGCATCAAATTCAAGGTTTTTAGATTGAGAAACAGACTTTGTTCATGTATATATATTCATTTAATTTAGATTTTAGGGGTCTTTGAATTAGTTATTTATCTTATATTATAAGCTTGATATTGTTATATCCATTATATGAACATATATTATGTATGGATTTTTCTAATCATAGTTTAAGTTTCAAAGTTGAAACTCTAGTGTTGTGTGTATTGGTGTATATGTATATTGCTGATGTATTTATCCCCGTAAACAAAGATGGGGATAATCACGTGCCTATATTTGTTCCTTAGTTGACCACTTCCACAGTTTACTGATTCGAATATTTCCGTATGAAAATATATTCCATTTTATATTTTCTATTTAATTATTATTGATTATTGGAACAATAAACGAATATTACGGGATCAATTTTACGTATATATATACTTATATAAAAGAATTAATTAATAATTATATTATTTTTTTAGAAAATTAGGATGATAATGACACAATCAAATATTTTTAAGTATGCATGACAAATACATATTTTTATAGGAGAAGGACAATCTGCATAATTTTATAATGCGAATGACAAACAGTGAATCCGAAAATCAGTGAATCTCTGAATGAATCCCGAAATCGGTGAATTTCGATAGTGAATTTCGACAATGAATCCGAAAATTAGTGAATTTCGACGATGAATTTTGAAAAGTAGTAATTTCGACAATGAATTTCGTCAATGAATTTGAGCAATGAATTTGAACACAAGTGAATTTGATGATGAATAAATAGTTTTGTCTTTATGCAAAAGTTTCAAAACTGTCCTTCTACTCAATTGATGAAATATTTCTGTCCTTCTCCCTCATTCCCCCTTATTTTTTTGTGACCAATTATTATATTTATTTTAATGGGTCGGTTTTCCACTTTGATTTGGTGGAGCCACCCCTGAGCACACTGCTTAAACTTGAGGTTGGATTCAAATTTTAACGGGTAAGCATTAATTTTAGGCTGATTTGCAAATAAAAGCTGGAGTTTTTTTTTTTCAGAAAATTCGTGTCAATATCTCGCAACACACCCTATAAATTTTATAGAGGTAATTACTTTTTCTTTTTCCACTTCTGCAAATTCTCTATTATATATAAGCCAATTGGGCTTATTTCAATTGTTAAGCTTTCGTGATCAAGAAGTTGTGGGTTCAATTCTCACTGCATATGTGTATGTGTGGGTTATAGTCTTCTAAAAACAAAATAATTTTGGCGGAAAAAAATGTCTATGGTATTATTGACGCAACCAAAGGTATAGAAATACAGCAGAAAAACATAGAAATTTCAATTTACTCACGACATCCTTATTGTATGAACAACTTGATTACAAGGAAAATAATGAGAAAAATAATATATCTACACTTAAACACTCTACACTAATGATGGCCAACCCGAACTGCGTCACGTATCATCTTTGAAAGACAAGCAATTAATGATCGGCCCTCTAAGTATAGGGCGTTCAGGGCAAGGTGCCCCAGAAACATACCTCAGAGCAGGTCCCTTACCCCAGGTGGGAGATCGGTAGAAGTTCCTGCTCTAGCCACCCCTGGTCGGATAAGGTCTGGCTAAGAGGAAATGCTCAGATCGGCCATAGTGGCCAAGGGGGCTGAACGCAAGACGCTCAGCACAACCCCACTGTTATTCCACGTGCGGGATAGGTAGATATAAATAAGGGAAGAATCCTCAATCATATAGATTGTAATCTTGATGTTAAATATGTCCATAATTATCTCTAAATCATAGGAATTAATGCGTGTATATCCTTAGAGAATAATAAATCATAATACTTGCAAAGCAAGAATTAGGGCAAGACGCCGCCAATATAAACAACCCTAAGGAACCATGAATGACTTGATTCCAATTAAGCTATTGGATACGTAGGCAACTCGAGAGAAAGAACTCACGAGCTCAGTCTCATAATACCCAACAAAACATGCCCCTATTTCATACGAATTAGGGTTCTAGGGTTTAAGATCTTTATCACAAAGAGAATTGACCCGCATTGATTCTTGGACGGTTTCCAGCATCGTCAATTGGCGCTAGAAGGAGGGCCTCTTTCTAGTAAACGATCAAAAATACCCTAGAAACCCTGTAAGCAACCATGGAACCACCAAAGAACCAAGGGAAAAAGACAACGGATCCAACTCAGAAGGGGGGAACAACTTCAACCGCCAAGGGAGAAACCCAGGCTACAGTTGCTCAAAAGAAGGCAAACCTCACTGATGACCAGCCCGATCCGGCCCTTCCGGACCCAAACAATCAAGCTTTGATTAAGTCCTTGAAAAATCTAGACAATACCACTATTAAGGCAATTCTGGATGAAACCCTCAAAGGAAGGGAACCCCCATAAGTTTCAGAAACCAATCTCCATCAACAGGCTCAGAAAAAGCCGGAGGTCGTTGAATCCAGTTTCCGTACTCAGGATGGGAATGCGCGCCAACCTAACGACACGGCCAAGGCCGAACTGGACGCTCTGCTCGAAAGACGATCAGACGATCTGCTCTGAGCGTCGCCATTTACTGAGCACATCGACAACTATCCCTGACCAGTGGGGTTCAATATCCCTAAGATTGATTCATATGATGGGTCTAAGGATCCATATGTTCATATGTACCAGTACATCTCACACGTGAACTTGTACAACGCCTCAGATGAAATGATGTGCAAAGCCTTTCCTGCACTGCTAAAAGGAAGAGCCAGAGAGTGGTTCAATAAGATTCTCCCTAGGTCGATCTCTGACTTTGGGACATTAACTTGAAAGTTCGTCCATGCCTTAATCGCAACTTGTCCGTTCTAGAGAAAGCAGACTCATTTCTTAACTTTGAGGCAAAAGCATGATGAGTCCGTATTGCACTTTATAAAGCGTTTTAATGAAGAATACGATGCAAAAGCGGGATACAGATGATCGATCTTGCTGGTCACCTCTTTTCGTGTGTCAGTGCGATGGAGGACGGTTGCATGCAAAGTTGAACAACAAACTCACTCAGACAATGGAGGAATGCTTAGATATGGCCTATAAACATTGCCAGGGAGAAAAAGCAAATCGACTCAAAAGAGATTCAGAAAGAGGTGAAGGCAAGAAGAACAAGTCCGAGGACAAGACAGATAAAAAGTGAAAGTCAGTTTGGGATCGGGTAACTACGCCCATCTCAGATCGGCTAGGAAAGAAAGGAGCTCTGTAGGACAGGGACTTTATTCCATTGAACAGATCTTGCGAGCAGGTCCTCGCGATCATGGAAAGAAAAGGTTTAGCCAGGGTCCCACCACCGATGAGGGGGCCTAGAGACAAAAGAGATCCCAACAAGTACTGTAAATATCACAAGGATGTTGGTCATGATTCAAAGCATTACATGGATCTGAGCAGAGACATTGCTGCAGTAATGGAGGGAAAGCTTGATGAGGTCATAGATCGGTCTCACCAGGCCGAACCATGTGGACGACGTGAGTTCAAGCATCGGAATAACAAAGATAGATATAAACAGGGAAGAGTATCAAAGAAGAAGGGATCACTCACCGGATCCTGATGGTCAATTGGACAACCGCCTTGTAAACACGATCAATATGATCTACTGAAGACACGAACAGTAGCAGGTTTACTACCCCCACTTCTTCGAAGAAAAGGCAAAGAATGTCAGGAGAGGTGGTTTATGGTCCAAGGGATTCACTACCATTGGTAGTTAACAATGAAGGCTTGGTAATAGAAGAAGTGATCAGCAAAAAACGAACAAAGCGAATATGCATGGACACCAGCGCCGTAAATGTCCTCTACTACATCATATTCAGAGCGATGAAGTTGAGGGATGCCGATCTCACTCCCGTTTCCACTCCTCTGTTCGGTTTCACCGGACCCCAGATTCATCCATGCAGGTGTGATCAAGCTCTTTACCATTTTTGGAGAAGAGACCAAGGGTAGGACCCTAATGGTAAATTATATGGTGGTAAAGGAACCATTAGCATACAACGTAATTATAGGAAGACCAGCACTTATCAATCTCCGAGCTGTAATTTCACCAGCCCATGTCAGCATGAAAATCCCAAATGGAGAAGGTTCAATAGAAATTAAAGGGGATGTGGAAACAGCCAGGAGCTGCTACACAGCGAAGGTAAGTGGAAAAATGATGTTTCATCAGTTGAGTTTTGAAGAACTACTTCCTGAGGATGAAGAGAGCTGGTCGTCTGAAGATCAGACAGAGGCTGTTTGTCTATGGGACGAACAGGAGGACTTGACAGTTAATGTGGGGGCATGGATCCCAGCCTTACACAAAGAATCTCTGATAAACCTCTTGAAAGAATTCAGAGAGTGTTCGCATGGAAGGCAGATGATATGCCAGGATTATCTCCAGAGCTGGCAGTTCACAGGTTAAACATAGATCTGAACAGAAAGCCTGTTCACCAAAAGAAAAGGCACTTTGCCTCTGAGCGTATCTCAGCAATTAACAGGAGGTGACCAAGTTGTTGCAGGCCAACATAATGAAGGAAGTTGTATACCTAGAATGTTTAGCGAACCCAATACTGGTCAATAAGCCAGATGGGAGTTGGAGGATGTGTGTTGATTTCACTTATCAAAACAAAGCATGTCCGAAGGATTGTTATGATCTGCGTAAGATCGATCGACTAGTGGACTCAACAGCGGGGTTGAGGTGTTCGCATTCTTAGATGCATACAAAGGTTACCATCAGATCATAATGAACTCGGAAGATGCAGAAATAACTGCCTTTGTAACACAATTCAGGACGTACTGCTACGTCACCATGCCCTTTGGCCTAAAGAATGTAGGAGTAACCTATGAGGGTTGTAAACACAATTTTTGCCGACCAGATCGGTAGATATATGGAGGTATACGTGGACGACCTCCTAATCAAGAGCAGGTCTCTTGATCAATACCTGAATGATGTCAGGGAAGTGTTTGGAGTTCTAAGGAAAACTCAGATGAATCTCAACCCAAAGATGTGCACATTTGGGGTCAGATCAAGGAAATTCCTAGGATACATGATATCTAGAGACGGAATTAGAGCAAACCCAGATAAGATTGATGCCTTGAAGACAATGTCCCCGCCAAAAAGCATCAAAGAGGTACAGCGTCTAACGGGACGAATAACGGCCTTGAACAGGTTTCTGTCGAGATCAGCACAGTGTGCCTTGCATTTTTTCAAAATTCTGAGAGGAGCTAGCCCTTTTCAGTGGGATGAGGAAATTCAGAAGACCTTTGAAGAACTAAAAATGTACTTAGCTGAACTGCCCCCCTTAACGGCTCCTCAGGTAGGATAACTGATGTTCGTTTACTTGGCAGTATATGAAAAAGTGCTGAGCATAGTACTAGTTAAAGAACAAGACGGACAACAGATACCGGTGTTCTTTGTGAGCAAAGCACTCCATGGACCAGATGTCAGATATTCAAATGCGGAAAAGTTAGCATTGGCCTTAGTGCATGCTTCAAGGAAGTTGAGACCTTACTTCCAGGCACATCCGATTACCGCGATGACTAATCAGTCGCTACGGCAGAACTTAGGATGACCAGAAACCTCAGGCAGGTTAGCAAAGTGGGTCATCGAGCTGGCAGAATATGACATTGATTATCGTCCTCGAACTGCCACCAAAGCACAGGCTTTAGCGGACTTCCTGGCTGAAGGGATAGCTATGCAGCTAGAAGACGATCAGCCAAAATAGGAAGAAGGGAAATGGAACTTATATATTGATGGTGCAGCGAGCAAAGACAGAGCAGGGTCAGGTCTCTTACTCGTTAGTACAAAAGGGGAAGAGTTCCCCTACGCATTAAGGTTTGATTTCAAAGCTGCTAATAACGAAGCTGAGTACGAAGCCTTAATTACGGGGCTCAAGTTGGCGAGCAAGCTGAGGGACAGATAACCTGCAGGTGTATAACGACTCACAACTCGTTGTAAACCATATAAACGGGGAATGTGAGGCTAAAGAAGAGCCAATGAAGAAGTACTTAACAGCATCTAGAACTCAGTTAGAAAAATTTCAACAGGTCCAGGTCGACCAAATACCTCGAACTGAGAACAGAAGAGCGGATGCCTTGTCAAAATTGGCCTCAAACTTTGAATCAAAAAAGAGAGGGCTGGTGGAGCTCTTGAAGGAGAGAAGCTACGATCAGCAAGTCATACAGCCGATAAGACAGGCCAGCATATGGATGGACCCCATCGTGTCCTATCTCGAAGACAACATCTTACCTCAAGACAGGATCCAGGCTAGGAACATGAAACTCTTAGCGACCATATATTCATTGTTCGAAAATGTGCTTTATCGCAGATCTTATATTGCACCTTGGCTTAGGTGTGTAACAAGTGAAGAAGGGAACTACCTTCTCAGAGAGATACACTTGGGCATTTGTGGAAATTACCCTGGAGCTCGGACCTTAGCAAGGAAGTGCAGGCTGTTCGGCTATTATTGGCCAACAATGTCAGAAGATGCTAAAGAGTTGGTGGAAAAATGAAAATCGTCCAGGTGCACGATAACCTATCGCATCAGCCCTCCCAAGACATGGTTCCGGTGGTAACTCATTGGTCTTTCGATCAATGGGGGGTAGATCTAATGGGGCCACTGCCAAGAGCTCCCAAAAATGTCTGATTCCTGATCGTAGCAGTGGACTATTTCACCAAGTGGGTTGAAGCCGAACCATTGGCTACCATAACAGGGAAACATATACAAAAATTTTGGTGGAAGAACATAGTATGCAGGTATGGAGTACCAAAAACCCTAATTTTAGACAATGGAACTCAATTTGAAGATAGAATTGTCAGACGATGGTGTGCCGAATTGCGCATAACTCAACATTTCACCTCAGTTGGTTATGCTCAAGTTAATAGGCAGGTCGAACAGACCAACAGGCAGATCAAAATTGGCCTGAAGAAACGGCTAGAGGAAGAAAGAGAAAGTTGGACCGAGCATTTGCCTAACATCTTATGGGCGTAGAGAACAACACCTAACTCGGCCATAAGAGAAAACTCCGATCAGTCTAGCATATGGTTGCGAAGCAGTGATTCCGGCTGAGATCGGGCTATCATCACTGTGAACAGCGCTCTACTCGAAAGATCAGCAGTTAATCGAGCTCATGAACTCCAAGGATGACTTGGAAGAAGCTCAGAATGTGGCCTTCATAAGAATTGCTAAGTATAAGCAGCGAATCTCTCAGTACAACAATTCCTGAGTTAAACACACATATTTCAAAGATGGAGATCTAGTGCTCAGAAAGAATAAGGTCAGCAAGCAACTACCTCAAGGGAAACTTGACCCGAACTGGGAGGGCCCGTACAAGGTGGTCAAGGTGCATGGGAAATTAGCATATCAGCTAGTTGATGCCAATGGCAGGACCATACCACGTAGCTGGAATGCCTCCATCCTCAAAAACTTTTTATGTGTAGGACAGGTTCTACACTTTGTTTATGCATTAATTATTCTTTTATATTTTGTGCCTTAATAAGATGTAATCAAACATCAGATATAATAAATTTTTATTTAGTACATGTGTGTTGTTTCTTATCTATGATTCATTATAACTGAGCTTCAGGTCAAACTCTGAGAAAAGTTCGCAAATGACAAACTCCATAAGTCTACAGGACAGACCCTTACGAACTGAGCCGCAGGACGGACTCAGAAAAGTTTGCAAAGGACAAACTCCAATAGTCTGCAGGACAGACCCTACGAACTGAGCCGCAGGTCGGACTCACAAAAGTTTGCAAAGGACAAAATCAAATAGTCTGCAGGACAGACCCTTACGAACTGAGCCGTAGGTCGGACTCAGAAAAGTTTGCAAAGGACAAACTCAAATATTCTGCAGGACAGACCCTACAAACTGAGCCACATTCGGACTCAGAAAATTTTGCAAAGGACAAACTCAAAAAGTCTACAGGACAAACCCTACGAACTGAGCCGCAAGTCGGACTCAGAAAAGTTTGCAAAGGCAAAACAGTCTGCAAGACAGACGATCTGAACTAATAATACGAACTGAGATGCAATGCAGACTCAGAAATGTTTTGGAAATCCAAAGTAATATAAAACTCAGACGATCAGATCTGAGATACTTAGATAGTTTGAAATAATCAAACTCTCCAAGTCTGCAGGACAGACGATCAGCGCTGAATTACGCAAAAGACTATCACTTAGAAAGTTGAAATAAACATACTTCCAAAGTCTGTAGGACAGACGATCAGCGCATATAACGATATACCTCATTCCAAAAGCAAAGCTTTACCAAGGATGTACTTCAGGGGGGGTAGAAGACCCCTAAAAGAAAGCCAAAAAGGAAAAAGCAAAACAAAATCCAAAAAATAGCAATGAGTGGCTGAGCAAAAACTTGATTATAAAACAAGTGCCAAAAAGGCACAAATAGTCTAGAACGGAAAACAACAAAATTTGGAGATTATTACAAGATTTTCAGCTAAGTTTTTAAACAAACTAACAAAAGACTAAGAGTTGGCAGCAGAATCATGTGACTGATCTGAGGGTGTGCTGGAGCGCTGAGTTGAAGACGTACTAACATGCCGGGCAGCAGGTCTACGACCATACTTCACAGCCAGATCTTCACCGGCCTCGTATAGCTGATTTCCACCTGGTTTGTAGAGCCTACCATGTTGAAGGGCCTCGATCATCAGTTGAGGACATTGATCTTTGCCTTTGATTTACACCTGTGGTGTATACTTGACTTAGAATGGAGCCAAGTAAAACCTTCCGGCCCCAAGTAAAGTGAGCAGAGCTCTTGTACTCGTGGATGGCTTGGGCAATCCGAGCAGGCATCTTAGACTCAAGTCCCTCACGATCTGCTTGTAGTTTGGCTAAGGCCTCCTCCCGAGAAGTACTGGAAGTCCATAGTTCGTTCAACTCAGCCTGTTGGACCACCATAATCTTCTCCAGATCAGTGATCTGGGCATCATTTGATAAAGATTCTTCCTTGAGCTTTTGGGGGACTGGCTGAGAGGTTTGCGATTCGCCTTTCCTGAGAAGCTTTTTGAGAGGAGAAATCATTGAGTCTGTGTAAGACCACTTTCCCGGCCTTAACAACCTGTCAAAGAACCAGCAGGGTCAATACAAGGCAGGGGCAACAAAAGAACAAAGATAAGAGAAAAACACAAGCAAAAACCATACAATAGAGGCCAGATACATGTCCGGCAGTTATGATAGGAACTCAGCTGAAGAAGAGGATGCCCCTTCAGAGGCATCCTGGCCAGACCTAGACCTTTTCCACCCAGATCGGGAGTGTTGTCGGGTCTGTTCCCCGGGGTCAATGACGTCGAGGATGACCAAGCCATCATCCCGTTATTCGCGTGCTTCGCTTGGCGAGAGTCAAATCATCTTCTTTCAAGACCCTCCTCGGTGTGAGGATCCTCAGGGATGATCACAGGATCAAGCGGTCCCCGCTCCTATTCGGTACCGCACCAAGAAGCCTCTCGCTTCGAGATTTGTTCATTGTGCTCAGACACAACCTCCTCCTCAAGAGCCTGATCGAAAACATCAGCAAAATCGGCCACTGCAAAGGAAACAAAGGCAGTCAGTACAAACAAGAATAGTGCAAACAACAAAATATGCAAGGTTAAGTAAATTCCTACTGTTGTTGTACTCTTCTTGGGTGAGCCTCACATAAGGCTCAGGACCAGAATCAGAAAGGCGAGCTGCCTTGATAAGTTTGGCAGGCCATTGTCCGAAATCCAGGAAAAGACCAGACCCCGCAATATCATTCAACAATGCTTCACCAATCCTTGTGGGGCACACGTCAGATAGAAGTTGAAGATAATTCCACCCCCTCAGTTCAGGGTGTCCGTCATGGCGGATGAAGAAATGGTTCTTCCACTCGTGTATAGATGACTGCCCCTTAGACAGTATGTGGATGCCCCTCCGATGGTCTGTACGGAGTGGGAAGTAGTACCACCCGCTGTGGTTTCTCACCTTTTTATGTTGGTAGAATGTCCTAAAAAGGTCTACAGAGAACTCCGTATCCAACAACCTACAGAAGATGGCAAAGCCTATGATCGCCCTAACTCTGTTAGGGGTGATCTGAGTGGAACTCAGGTTGTAATGCCTTAGAACTGCCCAAAAAGCTAGGCAGAACGGGACCCTTAGTCCGCAGACGAATTGCTCCTTGTACACAGTACAATACCCCTCAGGGGGCTGATGAGCATACAGATTTACTCCCCAGGCAGTTGGGGAGTGTAGTGGTCCATATCGATGTGGTATTGGTTACAGATTTCCAGGATATCATCCGGAGTGATTTTGGACCAAACGCCGAAACAACCTATAGCTGTCCTGGTAGTCATAAAGGCTCTAAGGCTTTGACTTAAAGAAGTAAATCCGAAAGAAGAACGGGGCCTGGTTGGGTTGGTAGGCGGTGGATCTATGATGAACTGCTCAAAATTACTACGAGCAGCAACTATGTTTAGTGTAGGAATATCTATTGGCCCCCCAGGTTCATTGACCGGTTGGAAGGCTTCGTTTTCAGACTCAGAATGGGACTCAAACTCTTTTTCAATTGAATTGCTAGACGCGGTGTTTGCCCTCATCAACTAGGAAAGACAGAAACGAAGAAGACGAAATAAGAACTCTGAAAAAACCAGAGAAAATGCTTACTTGAAAGTGCAGAATCTTGAAGTGGTGGAAGTCTTCGATTTAATTGCAGATTTGAGAGAAGTGGGAAAGCTTGCGGTGAAATGACAGGTTATAACCCCATCTAGACGTGTGAAGACGTTAGTTATGGGAAAGTGTGAAAAAAATGCCTCGTATCCTATAGAGTAATGATGGCCTATTAAAAAGGCTGCCAGCTGGCAGTTAGATAATTCAAAACACGAGATCAGATAAATTTGGCCAGACCGCCAAACAGTGCAGATCTGACCAACTAAGAGTAAGATCAGATCTGGGGGACTTATGATGATCGCCGACCCGAACTGCGCCATGTGTCATCTTTGGAAGACAAGCAATTAATGATCGGCCCTCTAAGTATAGGGCGTTAAGGGCTAGGTGCCCCAGAAACATACCTCAGGGCAGGTCCCTTACCCCAGGTGGGAGATCGGTAGAAGTTCCTCCTCCACCACCGCAGTCGAGATAAGGTCAGCGAAGAGGAATCGCCGGATCGTCCATAGTGGGTTAAGAGGTCGAGCGCAGACGCCAAAGACAACCCCGATGTTATTCCGTCTTGGGATAGCTAGATATAAATAAGGGAAGAATCCTCAATCATGAAGATTGTAATCGTGAAGTTAAATATGGCCATAATTATCTCTAATTCATAGGGATTAATGCGTGTATATCCTTAGGGAATAATAATAAATCATAATACTTGCAAAGCAAGAATTAAGGCAAGACACCCGCTATATAAACAACCCTAAGGAACTACGAATGACTTGATTCCAATTAATCTATTGGATACATAGGCAACTCGAGAGAAAGAACTCACGAGCTCAGTCTCATAATACCCAACAAAACACGCCCCTCTTTCATACGAATTAGGGTTCTAGGGTTTAAGATCTTTATGACAAAGGGAATTGACCCGCATTGATTCTTGGACGGTTTCCAGCAACATCATACACCAAGTGGTGTACTGAAAAGATACATATATGACATACCCTAAACCACACCCTTATATATACTAGCAAAATGCACGTTCGTTGCACGTGTTGGTGTTGGTTAAATTGATATATTTATATGAAATTTAACAGCATAATTTGACGTTATACATCATTAAGTACATGTTTAATAACTCATTAAATAATAGTATAGTGTATGATGATAGCCTTGTATGAGTTTTAATTGTTTCAATTGTAAATTCAATTGTGAAATAGAAATCAATAAAACAGAATCTAAACAACAAAAATTTATAAACATGTCAATTGTTACAACATAATATAAACAAGCTGATGCATAAAAGAATGGATACTGAAAACCTCTGGACCGGACAAATCTCCGGACATGTAAGAGGGCTTGATTCATAGGAAATCGGAGACCTCTCATCAATTGTTCTTTGTAAACGGCCATGAAACCTTCAGGAGGTTTAGTGGCCCTCTCATCAGATGACAGGAGTTGAGTACTGAATATTTTTGGGTCAATATCATAAGTTTGGAAAATCTCCTCCATGGAAGCATCGACGGTAAGAGATGACCGAATATCCTCCACCCCAAGAAGTACTACCACAACCTCATATGAGTTTGTACCTTTCTATTGAGCTGGTTGAGTACTTTTAAATGGACCAAAAACTTCTAAAATGGAGGTACCTTAATCTTCAATAGAAGTCCTTGAGATTTCGGGGAGAATTTCGGTTTCATAAGAAGAAGTGAATTACTTTGTTGATGGCAATTTGAATTTCAAAAGACAGTTGAAAAACATATTCATGTTAGAGACCTTTGGGTTCCTGATTCTTAGAAAGTACCACATCATCTCCAATTAGACCTAACCTATGACCTCCGTTCTGGCTTAGGTCTATGAGGCTTTCGACGTGAGTATGACTCGAAGTATCATATCCTCTTACCATATGAGCCGCAAAATTTCAGCCTAATTTAAGGCCGCGTACTTTAGATAACTTTGATGAAGATTTATCAATTCGATATGAAGTGTCACCCAACTCTCATTCTAGCGATATGGTGCAAGATCACCTCGGTTTTGACTCTCAGCTCGAGGCAGATCATCATCACTGAATTCAGGTTTTCGAGATGACTGGTCAGGTCATTTAGCAGACTAAAACTGCCACAATAATGCCTTCATGATTCTCACTCCATTACGGCACAAACTGTAAACCGTCCCAGGATTTCAGTCATGATCTTAATCATGTACTCGAAGGCATCTTTTTCGGAAAATGGATCGTATAAAAAAGATTCATTCCTCATTAATTAAAAACTCTACTAATAACTTGATCCCGAATCCTCTAGGTACGTAGGCAGTCAATCACATTGGCTCAGCTATAATTCATCACAAAATCCATCAGCCAAGTAATTGGATTATCCTTACGAAGCCTAAGTACCCACATAATGATCCAGTTTCATCATTGAAATTTTCAGATATCGTTAGATAGTAGTATGGATTTCAGGATAAACAGAAAAGTGTAAGAAGTTGAATATATATAAAATAAAACAATATAAATTTATATAAATACAAAATTCTACTTTGGAACTCAATGCATAATGATGCAGTTGTCAATATTGTCATTCTTCACGTGTCATTCTCTTTCATAGCAAAAATTGGGTCAATAATAAGTGTAAAAACTTTGTGCTTTCATTCTTCATTAAGAAAGGTCATCCTCTTTTTTTTTTCCATAAAAACTCATATGAGTAAGTATGATTTTTTTAATGAAAATAAATAAATAATGATAATAAAGGACTATAATATTTATGCACCAGACTATAGAACTTGTTTGTATAGTATTATTTTTTGAACATTTGTGGGTGTTTTTAGTTGATCTTTGGGTTTGATCAACCCCTAAGTTGTTGATATTAAAGTTCCCCTTAAAATGCAACATATAGTTGTCTATGAGAGAACATCGGCCAAGGCAAATAAAATCTTACAAATGGTTTCGTTTGTCCTTGTGCTTTATTGATCGTCATTGCAAAGCAAAGACATATAGGATATTGCTTTCTTGTAAAATGAGGCATTCATAATGGAACATGTGGGATTAGAACTTGCTCAGCATGAATCAGGTTTCCTTTGAACCATTTACATATCATCATTGTACCATTGCATAATCCTCCTAGATCTAAGTTCCTTAACAACATTATCAGTGAATCTTTTTCAATACTAATTTGTTAATTAGGAGACAATTCATTTGGTATCAAAGTGTTGAGAAATTTTACTTGATAATAATCATTAGTATCATCAATAGCCTCATCAAAGATGTTGAAACAATATCCATCCTATTGAAAGGTTGATATCAATTTTTCAACTTATCAAGATGTTCATTAGTCGTGGCCAATATTGCTCTTTTTGTAATGTATTCTGCTGAGAATGCCATCTCATGTATAGATGGAAAGATAGAAATGAATTCGGAAACCTCATCATCATTTTCATCATGTTCAATGACCATTTCTTTCGGTAACTCTATGTCCTATTTAGTGTTAGTTGTTTCTTCTCCACAATCCGCCCTTAATGAATATTGACTGAAATACAGATATTCTCTTGCTCTCATATTTTGGAAAGAGTTAATTTTTCCTTCATTGGCCAAAAATATGAATTCACCAAGCTTGCTTCTATTGTCTGTAGTATCGTTCATTTGGAACATGAAGCACTTGTCTAAAATCATCTCCAAAACGTTTGAATTTCTCATGATGTCCTTTAAGCTTCTGTCAGGTGTCTCAATTGCCCTTTGCCACTAGTGCTTCATCCCATGTGATTAGATTTTCTTTTCACAGTAATTCTGGATTTCCACTCTACATTAAAATATTTCACATAATTTCAGCTGCAACTCCTGATTGGCTGTTGTTATACATATCTATTGTCTCATTCTTAAATTGGCTAGCAGAGCCTTATATAAATATGTTTTTTTTGTGTCACCGGGCCCATCAATAAAAACCTTAGCACTGTGGCCAATAGAGAATTTTTTGGTAGTACACTTTGCTGCTCAGAATTAAGCATCTCTTCTAAAATGTAATCTTCTTGGGGAATCTCTATAGACAATTTATCATGAATCACTCTTAGTATATTTTCCACAATTTTGTGTAGTCTTCATGTATACTTGGCAAGTCGTAAGATGTCAAGCCTTTACCCATGCTTTCTAGAAAATAATTTATGGATTCCAATGTTTTGGTCATAATTTATTTGACAGACTTTGTTCAAACTCGCATGAAATCTTTCGACACTGGTTTAATATGTACATAGTTGTCGTTTGTTGGTTGACAGTATACTAATAGAGTTGCAAACAAATTTCTTAATGCATTAGGCATTTGAATGACAATAGCTTTATTCAAGCATTCTGAGATGCTCTGGTCGAATTCTAGTAAACCTCGTTTCTCTGCAGCTTCTTTAAAACTGGTGAAATAACATAATAGACTTGACTAACATGAATGTTTATGCAATTGAATAATAATATACTTATCTTTCCACTTGTGTATGATGCAAATTTTAAGTTGTGTTAACTATATTGTAAATTTAAAAAAAAAAATCACATCACACATATTGGTCGAAAGGAGATGATGTATCTTTCACCATATTGTTCGCATGTTTCCGGATTTCAACAGCTATTGAGAGAGTAAAGTATATATTTGTTTGGTGTAATTGCTATCTTAGGAAAAATATTTTCGGTTTTTAAATGATTTTCGTAGTAATAATTATTTTCGGTTTTCACTTGATTTTTGAAATGATAAATATTTACGGTTTTTAATAAATAGTCAATCAAATAATTTTGAAATGATTTTCTTTTTTTCTTGGGAAAACTTATAATCAATCAATCAGTGTATGTTTTATTAATTTTATTTGAAAATTTAATTAATTTAAGATCATCAAGATCATTGATTAATTTATTAATTAGTCAATATTTAATCAATGATCTTGATGTTTTTTATATATATTTTTAATTTCGTTTTTATATTTTGAATTAAATCAAGGTTTTTTTTTTAATTTTTAAATTTTAATTTTTATATTTTTAATTTCGTTTTTCTATTTTAATAAATTAATGATGATTAATTAAAAATAATCAATAATTGATTGTGATGATTTTGATTATTTAAGTTTTTTTATATTTAATTTCGTTTTTCTATATTTATTTGATCAACAGTGAATCAAAGTTTTTGATGATTTTCTTTTTTATATTTTTTATTTTATGTTAAAAATGGTAATAAATTAATTTTTTTTGTTATATTATATTTTTATTTTTATTTAAAACTAATTGATTAATGCTATAAAACAATTTGCAATTGGTATGAAATTATTCTACAAGAACAAATAATTTAGACAAAAGATGGATCATTTTATTATTACTACATCTCAACTTCATCTCTATCTTTTTACAACCAAGAAGGGATACATATATATAGGAAGTGAACCTTGTGTAACTTCCTTTACAATTAGTACTACATTAAACATTACAAGTCTTTTGAGATTTCTAACTTATAAGGATATAATGAATAGTAATAGGATGTAGGAAGGCAAGTGGACATCCACAATAATTGTTTCATAATACTCCCCCTTGGATGTCCACTACACGATGAATATGTCTCGTTAAACCTTATTAGAGAAAAGACTTTGTAAAAAAAAAAACTCTATTGAACAAAAATAATACATATTCACTTGTGCTTGTATTATTCCTCATGATGAAAACATTCTCCAAGCTCTTTGATATTAATGTCAGGTATCGCCCTTTGGTTGTAAATCGTCCGTAAAAATATGTCGATTTGAACATGCTTTGCAACATATCTGATCTCATCTAGTAAATTAAACAGTTGGATCAATACTTTGACTTGATTCGTCCCATATCGATTCACTTCTCTTCTGAAGATCATGTGCTCTCCCACTTATGTGAATATTATTTAATTTGAGATGAACGATCTTCTTCACAAATGTAATATGTAGTAGACAAAGCTCATTGAATATAGAGCTGATTTGAATACTCTATCTATGTTGCATAACGTACATGTCATGTACTATTAACTTTGCTAGAAAAACTCAGTGGGACAAAAACTAGACAAGGAAAATAGTTCATGACATATGCGTTTTATGTGGTGCACTGATTGGTCGTTAAAACCTTTAACTAAGAAAACCTGTGGAAAAAACTTAGTTAAAGGGAAAAAGAGTACAACCATTATTCATTCGGGACCAAAGCATCAAGATTGTTTTGAAGTTGTCGCTCCCTCTGAAGACAACAGTCATTCAAATATACGCATTCCAATACTATAAACATAATTCTCCAAAATAGATGTTGGAATGAACGTAGTGAACAAATATATTAGATTGTCACTTATAGCGTACTTTTTATAAGCCATATCTCTTTTAGAGTCCAATTTAAATGTAGGGGCTAAAAATTGTCATACCCACTACTCATTTGTGCAACAACACTTGCAACACAATCAAGCATTATCTTCTAAATAAAAATAGGGGATGTAATATCACACAACTCATATTATTATGCATGAGCTATTTATATATATATATATATATATATATATATATATATATCCCTTATTTATAAGGAATTTACTGATTGATTTTCTTACCTTTAACATGAATATTTTAAGCAATATAATGACATTTGCAACTCAGCAATATATAGAGGTTGCGATTTTCATGTCTAAAATCAATCATACATTTTCATATAAATAAGTCTAGTGACCTATAAATATACGGTCACAACGTCATATAACAATCCTTAGTTGCTGCTAGATTTATTAAGTAGCGGAACATGATGTTATCCATAGTGGGAGAATGTAATTGATGAAAATCAATAATTGGTTATTACAGAACCAAATTCTAATCAAGATCAACCTCTATTGCTTATTTAATTTTTACCCAGTCAATGTGCTTCCAGCACTCTATTACTGACTTGGGATCTGGATCCATATTATAATAGCAAATTATGAGGCAACGATGTCGTCGACGACTGTGATAGTATATTATAAAATTATCCCATAATATTCATTGCTAGCATAAACCAAATCATTATCAATATATGGATCTGATTGTTTCGCAACCCCGATATTTGATCATTTGATGCACGTGCAAATTTATTTGGGGATTTCACCTTCAAGACGAATCTCTTCGAGATATTTCATGAGCGACTTAATATCAATATCAAATTTATTTTCCGTGGATTTTTATTTATTACACTGATCGGTCTTCTACGCTTCTCGCATAGATGTTATTATCAATCAAATTTGATTTGGTGCATTTATAAATAGTCACTCTTTAAATTCAATAAAGCATCTGGCAGTTCCTTGCTAAATACTGCATGTTAAACTATTTACGCAACTTAGTCTGAATGATGCGTATAAGATCTTTATAAAATTTCACGGCATTCTTATATCTTAAAATGGGGTTTTCTTATCTCCCCTTAATGCCGGGAAATGATCTTCATTAAGGATGAAGTAATTGCACCGAACTGTAACTTGATGTCCTATCATTCGCTTCAAGCGGTTTAACATATTTCGAAACACAATAGTTTTTGCTATTTCAACCTCACGATCAAGTGCTATTTGACTATTGTTTCCAATGATTATAAAATTATTTAACAATCTCATATCTGTGAGATTTATATCTTGTGAAAACAAACATCTCATACACTTCATGCGTATAGAATAAATATCAACATAACACTATGTCCTTTCAGATTCTTCAAGAATCATTCACATTATTTTTGACATTCTTCTGTGGGGTTTTGATATATAATACAATTAACTTAATGTTCATATTCTCCCCCACATGAGATTGACAATGCTTATTGTGTCTTATATATTGATATGCTATATAGCTATTTTATGACATGTCTTTCGTGATTTTTATATTACCAGAACATCAATAATTGACGACTCTGTAGAGTTCTTAATTCATCTGGTAAATTTTGTCAACACTGTGTGTGTACTACGTGATTCAATCACGACTATTCAGATACAAACTTCAAGTTCATTTATATTATAATGTTTGTCACGAGAATTGATTTACTTGTATTTATTATTCCTCCCGCAAATCTCAGACAATACTTTTACCACAATCAATATCCAGAATATTTGCAATAACCCGTGACCGATTCTACATTTTTATGTGATATCCTCTTATGCGGGTATCCACAAACTTCATGAATATATTTCAAGCGGGGGAATTTGAATAATCTCTTATAGAGTTTGACATTTCAATATCGTTTCATCCGTTGTCTCATTTTGGTAGAACCACGGTTATTGATATCTCCAAAAGAATAATATATTTCCACGTTCACTTCATTAAATGGAATAATACATCTTAAAATTTTAATTTGATGACATTCACTTTACCGAATGTACTTGTATAGAATGATGCATCTTATATAATTATATTTGATCGTATTTATTTTACGAAATGAAATTGTATAACATGATGCATCTTATGTAATATAGTACATATATCATTGCATTATTCATGCATATTATATTGGTCACATTCTCTTCTAGGAATGGACATATGCATCATTTTCAAACATATTGTTCAAATCATTGAGAAAATGTTATTTAGCATGATCCTCCTTTATTTTTATTTTTTATGTCTTGATATGATACTCATTTTTATGAATATCTAAATAAAATTCAATAACAGAATTCGAGACTTGGGAGAGCATAGAAGTTTATTTCGAACAATTTTGTTTCAATCGGCTAAGCCATATTGTGTGTGAACATGAGCCACGGAATGTTCCACACCTATTCCAATTGACATGAAATAATCATCAAACTTATGTGATGAATATTCACCGGCATTATCCATACAAATTTTCTTAATTGGATAGTCAGGAAATTGTGCTCGTAACTTAATTATTTGAGCCAACAATCTAGAAAATGCATGTAACGAGTAGTTAATAAACATAAGTGTGACCATCTTGTCGATGCATCAACTAGCACCATGAAATATTTAAAAGGTCCACATGGTGGATCTATAGGTCCACATATATCACCCTGAATTCGTTCTAGAAATGTAGGTGATTCAATCTCAACTTTAACTGGTGAATGTTTAATAATTAATTTGCCCTGTGAGCAAGCAACACATGAGAATTCACTAGAATTTAACACTTTTTGACCTTTTAACGAATGGCCATGTGAATTCTCTATTATACGTCTCATCAATGTGGAACCACGATGCCCAAGGCGATCTTGCAATATCATGAAATCATTAGAAACAATAGACTTCTGGTCTACTACGTGATGAATTTTGATTCTTTGTTTATTTTTTATAATATAAGCCAGAAGATAATGCATGCAGCTTTTCTATTACACATTTCTTCCAGAAATTGTACTTGTAATCAATAAATATTCATCACTGAACAATTTTATTTCAATGGTTCTTTTGAAGCTTTATAGAAAAATAGCTCTTGCATACATTTGCTTCTCCCATTTTTTCTAATTGAGATTTTTTTTCACGGTATAACGTGCGTTTTCGCACTCTTGATGATTCAAATGTTGTCATCATCTTTAATCAATCTCAAGTTTCATCTTCCATTTATGTGAATTTTATATTCACTTTATGCCATTCAAATGCTACTCTTGGACTTAATGTCCATATATGTGTAAATCAAAATACTGATCATCTTCCTATGATCATATCATTTTTTTTCTCGATTGATATCATCATCTTTTTATTGATATCATCAATGTCACTAGTATCAAAAAACTTATTGTATAATCATACATAAAATTCTAAAATGAATTGAAACCAAAAAAAAAAAATTACCTCAAACATAAAAAATTTTAATGAAAGATTTCCAAAAGAATATACTGGAGAGCAACTCATTTGACAGGCTTTGGGGTTCCTTTATATACGTGATTATCGCCAACAATGCGTCTTGTAATGGAATATTAATAACTGCAACTTAAGTCAATATCTCCATAGATAAACATGTTAGCACGTAGTGTATATATTATCAAACAAAGAAATATCTTCAATATCGAATAAACAATCATGCTAGAATATAAAGAATAAGAGTCCAAGTGGTCACAAACGAAATTAACTTGAAAATGATATGATGCTTCCATCTCAAATTTCAAGTAAATCAATAAGGAGAATTACATCCATCAATAGGTCATACAAAGAAATCTCATTCGATGCCATATACTAAAACAAATAATCTCATCATTATATTCATTGTGTAATTGCTCTTAGGCACCACTTTAGGAGCAAGCAAGCCAAAAAAAACGTTTATATATGGTGGTCCCTGGATATAAAATCACCGACAGATAATATGCTGTAAGAATACCATCCCATCAAACTTTATTCAATTTTTTATCCGGTAACCCAAAAATCAATACGTAGTTCAATATCATAGCTTGCAGAATCATACATTTTAGTGAATTCAATAATATGATGAGCAAATTGTTCACGAGTAATGTGTAACTGTACGGAAGATGTAAGCCTCTCAAACAATTAAACATAATCCATGTCAATTAAACATATACATCCATGTATTTATTTATACATATTCATATATCTCATGAGTATCATCTATGGATGCAGAAGATCAATATTGCAGAGTAAAAATATATATTAAATTGAAAGAGTACTTTCCTGATAGACAATATCTCCTTTTTTCATTCTTTTGATAAGATGCAACCGAACAATTTATACAAATGTTAACTTTGCCTCTCTTTTGAATCGAATATATAGAAACACTCAATTGATAGAGACTATCGTGCTGATAACGTGTTATAAAACAATTTACAATTGGTATGAAATTATTCTACAAGAACAAAGAATTTAGACAAAGGGAAGATGGATCATTTTATTATTACTTCATCTCTATCTTTTTACAACCAAGAAGGGATACATATATATAGGAAGTGAACCTTGTGTAACTTCTATTACAATTAGTACTACATTAAACATTACAAGTCTTTTGAGATTTCTAACTTATAAGGATATAATGAATAGTAATAGGATGTAGGAAGGCAAGTGGACATCCACTATAATTGTTTCATAATAATTAATCATTTAAATGAGGGAGAAACACTTTTTAGGAAAAACACACTCACACTTTTAGTATAGTAGATAGATAGATAGATAGATAGATATATATATATATATATGTTTAAAATAAAATTCAAAGTTCAAAGCATGCTTGATGATGAAGATCATCAACATATATACCTATACGTAGTACCTTATTTTCCTCCGTATCAAACAATTGTACGTAGAGTTATGATACGAGCACAACCTGTCAGACACAACCATCATCTACACGGAGATGGAGAATGTTGCGGAGATTTTGCATCATTAAAACAAAAGAAAATTTATAACCCTAACCTATATGCAAAACTAACTCCTAACCGACCAAAACATCGGGTTGTTGCTAGTAAAGCGTAATGAGTAAGGGGTCGATCCACAGGGAAAAGGTATGTTCAATCTAATCTTATTAATCCTACCAGTTGCTACTCTAAAAACGAAAAGCAAAAACATAAAAACATAAAAACATAAAGAACAATCAAAATAAATCTAACCTAGGAAACAAAATAAACAATCTAAACTAAGGGACATGGAAACAACCAATATACAAACCTATGTGATCTCAATCTAGTTCAATTCATGATTTTAATTCAAGTTGTGGTTTCACTTTTCACGAGACATAAACCCCTAATTCCTTAGTGAATTTATTTCTCAAGCTACAGATTCCTAATTCCTTAGTAAATCCAATTTATCAATCTCTACTCTCTCGTAAGTTGAAACTGATTTCCATACAACACTCGGTGTAGATTCAGGTTAACTCTCGTATTTTAGAATCTAACAACCTAGATAATTAATCGATTAACTTGTCATCATTAACGATTAAAAATCCTATCTTTCTATGGTGATCTAACGTTTATGCAACTTCCGTATTATAAACATCAATAGAGAACTAATTTTCCAATCTATTCTCATGGCATCGAAGAACGCATAGAAAAATACAAACTAAATCAAACGTCATGAAGAAAAACTGGAATTAAATTAATCATAAGAGAACTCACATAGTCTTGGATACAATGGTTGAAACACCATGGAAAGCGAAAAGAAAAGCTACATAATCTACTCTAATCTAACCTCGGTTCACCCGAGCACAAGGCTCGGGTGACCGCCTTAAACCAAAACGGCTCTTTCTTTGTGTTGTTGCCGCAGGAATATTTTTGTGAATTATATCTGATAGGGTTGCATGCAAGGGCTGTATATATATAGGTAGGAGAGGCGGCTAGGGTTTGAAGTAATAAGGCGGCTGAATGAATCCTAAATTAATTAGGATTTGCATGCGGATAAAAGAAGGAAAGCTTAAGTCGGTTTATGCCTCAGTCGCCCTGGACGTTCGTCTAATGAGGCGGACGCTCGTCCGGTTGCTATGGACACTGATGAAACGCTCGTTTGGGAGGCGTCTGAAGGCTCTCAGACTTGATTCTGCGCTTGGACGCCGCTGCGAATGTAAACGCCGATTCGGCAAGAAATTGTGGATGCCAGTTTAACGTTTTGAACTCAAACTTCTAAAATTCATATCTTGAGTTGTAGACCTCCAAAAATTATGATCCGAATGTCATAATTAAGCTCTCGGAAAACTCTACAACTTTCATTAAGGACTCTTCTTCAGAAAACGCCTTTTGATTAGCCCGTCAGATTACGAGTCGTTTTCGGATTTTCCACTCGAATTCAGCAACAGCATCCAAACTTGTAACGCTCATATCTCGGGCCTCATAAGTCGGAATGAAGTGATTCAAAATCCTGTAGAATCCTCTCTTCAAGCCCTATAAATCTTCTCTTGAGGTCGAGAGTCAAATCAGTGTATATCATATCAAGAACTGCATCGGAAGTTCGGCTGCTTGAAAGCTTCATTCCAAGCTTTATCTCCATCTTCCTTCCATTTCACTTCTCTTCCATGCAAAACCTCATCATTTAATCCTCTTGCATGCCAAAATATGTATCTATAACATAGGAAAATATACCAAAGCGTAACACAATCCCAAAATAACATAAAATCCCAATTTAAGCACATAAATCGTTACATTTTGCAATTAACCTATTAAAAACACCATTTACTCAATTAATCGATTATAAGCTCGATTTCTATGAAAAACATCCATCTACGGGGGAAATTGATGTAAAATATATCATTAAAAACACTACAAATTGACCCTGAACAACACCCCCACACTTAAACTTTTGCTCGTCCTCGAGTAAAACAAAACAAAGTCAAGCTCGAGACAAATGAACATCCATACAAATATGAAGTATATTCAATAACTTAGAAGTTCACCCGTGTAGTGTGTGCATAGCCATAATAAACTTCCACTAAGATCCACAATTTGAAAGTTATTCAAACCAAAACTAGCCAGGTTTCCCATCTAAGTTAGAAATATAAAAACGATTATAACATGCACTTTACAAAACATACATATCCCAGAAAAGATAGTAGAGAATATCTAAAACATTTCTGACAGACTCAGAGGATAATTCCTACAACATATCTTTCAGTTTATACTGGGGATAAGGTTAACGATAACTAAGTCGTTACTTATTCATAATAATATATTCCAATATTTTCACTTTTTTCACACTTTTCTAACACACATCGAATAAGCTTTTGCCCCTCATAGCGAATAGGACATTTCAAGATAATCCCTACCTTACTCCAATCATAAGGCGACTATAAACTGGATGTCGTGAGCTTTGGTCATCATAGTGGAATAGGACATCGTGGTACACCCTACCTCACCCAAATCATAAACCGACTTCCGACACACACAATTACAATTATGTTTACTTAGAGATTTCGGTTGGGCGAGTGGAAAAGATTATTTTCTAGTAGCCTGAGACCATGAGCATAACACCTCAAGTAAACAATTTATTACTATTGCAAAGACTTAATCACGTTTCACTTATCACATTCAAACTTACAGATATTCACAGTATGTCATACTTTAACTCTAAATACAAACTACTAAACTTTTCAAGAATTGTACATAAGCAAAGAAACATGCTATAATCATCAAAAATCTCCAACTAAAATGGGGTAGGCTTTCAACATTTAGCTCATCATTTACTATGGCATGTGAAAAAGAGTGTCGGGTGAAACAACTAAAATTACTAAATATCTGTAATATAGCAAAAATGATATAAACTCAAGCAAAGATATGCAATGCTCACTCGGGACAAAGCAAAAATTTTAAAATTAAGCACTTTTCATAGAAATATAGAAATTGAGCAAACGACTCATAGATACATATAAACCATCCTCCCCACACTTAGATTGCAACTTGTCCTCAAGTTGTGCGAAATAATAAATTAGAGAACTTAGGCGATTGGATGTCGGCAGTGCGGAGGAACCAACAAGAACCGGATTGCTTGCATATAGCTCGAGAGATCGTGGAGCACCACAGGTAAACTGAATACATCGTGAAGGTGCACAATCGCTATAGAAAGTATCCTGCAGACTTGATTAGTGCAAAAAGAGTCTACGGGGAAAAAAATTAGACTTATACAAATAAAGCACATGGAAAAGAATTTATAGAGATATTCAAATTATGCTCACATAAAGATGGACACATATACATGAAAATATCACAAACTCGTAGGCTAGGTGCAACTATATGAAAATATACTACAATGCAGCCTACATGATATGCAATCCTAAAAATAAAATAGAAATGAGGTAGTATTACGGAAACCGACAGTTAACTACGCTCAAGAAAAATAATAGAAAAATAGAAAAACAATGCAACTAGATGACATGCAACTAAATGAAATGCATCTAAATGATATGCAAAAATAAAAGAAAATAAAAGAAAGAAAACTAGCCCACTAATTAGCAACACGACATGTATAAAATAAACGTCTACCAAATAATGACAGGTTACGATAAACGACAGTTCTGTTCATTACATGCAATGTAGACGCGCCTTAAGACTCATCAAAGGTGATAGCATTATGGAAACCAACAGTTAGCTATACTAAACAGATATAACTCATAAGATGCAATGGTAGCATTACGAAAACCGACAGTTACTACCCATATGAGTTATAAAAACAAAGGAAGCACGTAAGTCTTAAAAGCTAACAAGATTCATCATAACGATATGTAGCATACGGAAACCGACATTAGCTACTAATTAACAATCAGACCAGTTATAGCATACGAGAACCGACAGTAACTATAACTTGCATAGATGAATCATGCATATAAAAATTAATCAGTTATTTAACATGGATTCGTAGATGGAAAGGTAAAAACATATAAGTTCGTGACATCTACGTAAAAAAGAGATAGCCACGAAGCTCGTATGAAAAATCCACATCAAATAAAAGCATTGAAAATAAAATCAAGAAATTTAGAACCTGGATGAACCCGGACGACGTTCACTTAGCGTTGAAGCTGGACGGGCGTTCCACCTTGCACGGCGCTAAATCGCTTTGAAAACCGATCGGACGGGCGTTGAGAAAGTATAGACGCCGCCTGGTCCTCTAAATCGTAACGAGATTGAAAATATTTGAACGGACGGCGTCAATACTTCCCAACGCTCGTTCACTGCAGATGAAAGAGCTGGACGGGCGCCCAGCGTAATGTACGCCGTCCATACAACAAGAATGCATGCAGCAGGAAAAACACAAGAAACCCTAAATACTTATGAACACAACACAGCAACACAGATCACAACACATCAGCCTTATCAAATTAAGCACAAAAGGGTTAGATCAGAACACACATAAACACATACTTCACGTTTAAACAAATCGAGTAAAAAACTTTTGCACATTCTTAACCTTATGGTCATCGAAACACGGCAAAATAAAAACTCTCGATTTGGTAAACGCTACTTTTATTAAAACGAAAAACAAACGTAACAAAATCGAGAAATAACAAGATCAGATTCAACATGACACCTATTCCCCGGCAACGGCGCCACTTTTGTTGCGGAGATTTTGCATCATTAAAACAAAAGGAAATTTATAACCCTAACCTATATGCAAAACTAACTCCTAACCGACCAAAACATCGGGTTGTTGCTAGTAAAGCGTAATGAGTAAGGGGTCGATCCTCAGGGAAAAGGTATGTTCAATCTAATCTTATTAATCCTACCAATTGCTACTCTAAAAACGAAAAGCAAAAACATAAAAACATAAAAACATAAAGAACAATCAAAATAAATCTAACCTAGGAAACAAAATAAACAATCTAAACTAAGGGACATGGAAACAACCAATATACAAACCTATGTGATCTCAATTCTAGTTCAATTCATGATTTTAATTCAAGTTGTGGTTTCACCTTTTCACGAGACATAAACCCCTAATTCCTTAGTGAATTTATTTCTCAAGCTACGGATTCCTAATTCCTTAGTAAATCCAATTTATCAATCTCTACTCTCTAAGTTGAAAGGCGATTTCCATACAACACTCGGTGTAGATTCAGTTAACTCTCGTATTTTAGAATCTAACAACCTAGATAATTAATCGATTAACTTGTCATCATTAACGATTAAAAATCCTATCTTTCTATGGTGATCTAACGTTTATGCAACTTCCGTATTATAAACATCAATAGAGAACTAATTTTCCAATCTATTCTCATGGCATCGAAGAACGCATAGAAAAATACAAACTAAATCAAACGTCATGAAGAAAAACTGGAATTAAATTAATCATAAGAGAACTCACATAGTCTTGGATACAATGGTTGAAACACCATGGAAACGAAAAGAAAAGCTACATAATCTACTCTAATCTAACCTCGGTTCACCCGAGCACAAGGCTCGGGTGACCGCCTGAAGTTAAGAACGCTGCTGCTTTGTGTTGCCGCAGAAATATTTTGTGAATTATATTTGATAGGGTTGCATGCAAGGGCTGTATATATATAGGTAGAGAGGCGGCTAGGGTTTGAAGTAATAAAGCGGTGAATGAATCCAAAATTAATTAGGATTTGCATGCGGATAAAAGAAGGAAAGCTTAAGTCGGTTTATGCCTCTCGCATACTGGACGTTCGTTTCTAATGAGGCGGGACTTCGTCCGGTTGCTATGGACACCGATGAAACGCTTCGTTGGGAGGCGTCTGAAGGCTCTGACTTGAATTTCGCCTTGACGCCGCTGAGCGAATGTAAACGCTTGCCAAGAAATTTGTGGATGCCGGTTTAACGTTTTGAACTCAAACTTCTAAAATTCATATCTTGAGTTGTAGACCTCCAAAAATTATGATCCGAATGTCATAATTAAGCTCTCGGAAAACTATACAACTTTCATTAAGGACTCTTCTTCAGAAAACGCCTTTTGATTAGCCCGTCGTATTACAGTCGTTTTGAGATTTTCCACTCGAATTCAGCAACAGCATCCAAACTTGTAACGCTCATATCTCGGGCCTCATAAGTCGGAATGAAGTGATTCAAAATCCTGTAGAATCCTCTCTTCAATCCCTACAAATATTCTCTTGAGGTCGAGAGTCAAATCAGTGTATATCATATCAAGAAATGCATCGGAAGTTCGGCTGCTTGAAAGCTTCATTCCAAGCTTTATCTCCATCTTCCTTCCATTTCACTTCTCTTCCATGCAAAACCTCATCATTTAATCCTCTTGCATGCCAAAATATGTATCTATAACATAGGAAAATATACCAAAGCGTAACACAATCCCAAAATAACATAAAATCCCAATTTAAGCACATAAATCGTTACATTTTGCAATTAACCTATTAAAAACACCATTTACTCAATTAATCGATTATAAGCTCGATTTCTATGAAAAACATCCATCTACGGGGGAAATTGATGTAAAATATATCATTAAAAACACTACAAATTGACCCCGAAGCAGAGAATCTGGCGTCGTTGTCATTGTCTCTCCAAATCAAGCAGCTCCCTTTCATGTTGAAGATTTTAATAGAAATCTGATGTACTATTCTGCTCTCTCATTATTATCATCTTCCTCGATATCAATGTCATCTTCCACATTAACAACAACAACATCCTCAATATCAAAATCATCAACTTCCACATATGCGTCATCTTCTAGTTCCAGACCCACAACATCATCTTCGTCGATATCAGTGTCATCTTCAACACCAAAAACAACGCCATCCTCGATATCAATATCATCAACTACCACATCAGCAACAACAATATACTAGAATAATTTATATTAGGAAGTTGTTTAAGCACTTTCTCCGAAGGATGCCCCAACTGCTTGTGCCAAAATCCATGAAATTTCTCCCACTCATTGCCAGAACCTTCACTTGTGGAACCCCCCGGAAAAAGAAAAGTCCATCTTCGTGCCCACCCACTCCAATCAGCCTCCTCGTCATTCTGTCCTGCATAGCACATAATGTGGAAATAAGGTGAATCTGACAATCCAATTCATCCATTAATCGAGATACAGACAATATATTGCACGCCAAATTAGGAACATAAAGCACATTATTAAGTTGTAATCCGCCTGTCAATATAATTCTCCCTTCATGCATAGCATGAGAACTTCGTCCATCCGGAAGTCCAACAGGGCATTTTTCAATCACTCGTACGTAGTCACGTGGTGAGTAGCCCCTGTATCTATTATCCAAGGGCCATTACCTGTTAAACGATCTTTTGGGTTAGCAAGACTCAAAATTTCAAATATGCCTTGCCATTGTGCCAGAGTTAAGTGAGAGATGCCGGCTTGCTCCGCTGTACTCGGCTGAATTACAGCACCCAAATTGTTGCCTGCTATGTTTACTACAGCCTGATTTGCACGGATCGAGGATAAAGTGGGCCGGCCCGATCCTGCTACTGGAGGCGTCCCTGTTCTTCCACGTCTAGCTTCTCCTCATGTACTCCTCTCTCCCCGATTTCCTCTTCCTGCTCCCCGGTTTCCTCGTGGTCGATCACCCCACCAATCGGGATATCCATGAATTTCAAAACACATAAGCCCATCATGTCTATTACGATTACAGTGGTTACAGATTTTTTCTGTGTTTTCCGCCTTTGTCTTGGCTCGATCAGCTTGTAATTTAAACGCCAACATCGAGTCCTGATCTTTTTTGTGTTGCACGAAATTGCCTCCCCTTAAACACTCTTCTTGCACCAGATTTTGATAGGCTTGATCAAGGGAGGGGAGAGGATCTTGCTTCAACAATTGTGATCTAACCGTTGCATAAGCTTCATCCAAGCCCACTAAGAACCAGTGCAATCGATCTTTGAGCAGCAAATTCTGAAAATTGGGTAGAAAGAATACACTTACATCCACCGCACTTACACACGTTACATGAGCACACCGGAGCCATAATATACGTCCCCAGTTCATCCCAGATTTTTCTTATCCATCCAAAATAAGAAGCAATCGATTCTAATTTTCCTTGCCTACATTCTGCCAATAAGGATTTAAGTTGACAGATACTGGTTCCGTTTACGACACTGAATCTTCCCTTCACTGCCAACCAAAGCTCACGAGCATCTTCATAGTACGAGAGCGTCGATCGGATCGAAGGTTCTATTGTATTCATCAACCATGACATCAACTTCGTGTCATGATATTTACCCTTGGGATTTTATTTAACTTTTAAAAATAATCTATTTTTACTTTTTTGCTCTTTTCTTACGAATGTTGCTATGTCGTTCAGTTGGGTTGTTGTTAGCTCATTCTCTTTATGTTGAGGTTGTTAGATGGAGAGTGGATGTAGAGGGATGAAAGGTGTAGTGGAAGGATCATTGATATGCTCATGCTTGTTCTTCTCCCTCAATAAACTTTTCTTTTCACCTTCATCTCTTTTTTCTGGTGTTTTTTACCGTTATTTGAGTACAATTTGCATCTGGGATCGATTAATTACAAGATTTCAGGCCAATTTCCTGACATTTGGTATCAGAGCAAGTGATTCTCCGATCTATGGAACCATGGCCGAAAACACACGATCTAAGCAGTCCGCTGAGGAACAATTGAATCAGCATGCCCGATCTATCGAATAACTGAAGACCTCTGTGGATTCTATGAACAAATTTCGTGAGGAAACAGCTAGGAGCTTTGATGATGCATTTAAGAGGTTAGATAGCCTGATGTTGATGAAAGCAAATCTATCCGAAGATGTAAGAAAGTCCAATTTGCAGAAATCCCCTGAAAATCCTCCCATTATCACTTCTCCTACTGTGCAAATGGATCATACCTCTAATCATCTGCAAGTAGAGGCCTCCGGGGCCTTGTACACTCGGAGGGATCATTCTCATAGGATTTCCCAAGATTGATTTGCCTACTTTTGATGGATCTGGGCTGAGAGAATGGATCAGGAAGTGTGAAGAGTACTTTGTCATTAATGAGATTGAATCTTCCCAGCAAGTGCGTCTAGCTGTGATTTATTTAAGGGGTACAGCACATTTATGGTATAGGGGTTGGAAATTGCATTTTCCTGTAGCAAGCTGGAAGGAGTTTAGTGAGGCATAATGCAGGAGGTTCTCCACTCAGATTCTCAGTGAGCTGGTAGGTGAGTTCAGAGATTTGAAGCAAACTGGAACGGTTGAGGATTACCAAAGGAAATTTGATGAATTAATGATATATGTTACCCAGCAAATCCCAGAGTTGACTGAGAAATTTAATGTGGATTGTTTTGTGGGGGGAGGGGGGGTTAGCTGAAGAACTAAGAGGCATGGTTAGGGTTGGTGAACCCCAAACCCTTGAAAAGGAATTACAGATAGCTAGAGCCTATGAATCTATGGTGGGGCATTTTATTACCAAAACCAAAGCGAGTAGCAGGTCTACCAGTTATCAAGTTAATAGTGGGGGATCCAGGTTTTCACCATTTCCCAGCAGTAAAGTTCCTAAAAAAGGGAAGGATGTGGCCTCTGTTGTTCCCCAGAAAATGATAACCCCAAGTCAGTTGCAAGAAAAGAGGTCTAAGGGCCTTCGCTTCAGATGTGATGAGAAATATACTCCCGGTCATAGGTACAAAAACTAGCAGATACATTTTATGTTGGCTGATGAAGATGGGGAATATGGTGAGATAGTAACTGAAGCTGATCCATCCTTGGCCAGGATGTCTGTAGAGGAATCCATGGAGAACTCTCAGTTATCATTCAGTTCCATGTCAGGACAATTAAATTCAAGTACTATAAGGGTGCAAGGACTGTTGAAGAAGAGGCCATCAACATCCTGATTGACAGTGGAAGTTCTCATACATTCTTAGATGTCTTAGTTGCCAAAGAGCTCAACTGTATTGTGGAAGGTACAAGACCCATGGTGGTGACTATTGCAGATGGAACCAAGATGGTGAGTGATATGATATGTCCTAATCTACCATGGACAGTGCAAGATCACAGGTTCCAGCATGATGTTAGATTAATCAAGTTGGGAGGTTGTGACATGGTACTAGGTGTGGAATGGATGAAGAAACATGCACCTATGACTCTGGATTTTAATAAGTTGTAGATGTCCTTCAAAAGGGAAGGAACTGAGATTGTGTTAAAAGGGCATACAGAATCTGCCCAACTAAGACTCATTAGTTGCAGAAAATTCAAGAAACATTTCAGAAAATGAGCTTATGGCCTTTTTGGGTGCATAAGTAGGATGGAAGCTTCAGAATGCCATGAACCAGCCACTTTACCACCGGAGATACAGACTATATTGCAAGAGTATAAGTCAGTTTTGAAGAACCTGCTGGTTTGCCATTCCTAAGAAATCTGGAACATAACATCATATTAAATGAGGGGACAGAACCCTTCAAACAGAGGCCCTATAGGTATCCCCACCACCAAAAGGAAGAACTAGAGAAGTTAATTCATCAAATGTCCCAACAGGGAGTGATACAAGGTAGGGCTAGTCCCTATGCCTCCCCGATGCTACTAGTAAGGAAAAAGAAGGGGACATAGAGGATGCGTATTGACTATAGAAAGCTTAATAAACTAACTGTGAAGGACATATATCTCATACCCATAATTGATGATTTATTGGATGAACTAGGGGCTGCTAAATGGTTCACCAAGTTGGATCTGAGGTCCGGGTTCCATCAGATTCGAATGAGGGAAGAAGACATACACAAAACATCCTTTGTAACACACAGTGGGCATTATGAGTTTAGGTAATGCCCTTTGGATTGACCAACACACCTGCAACCTTCCAGAAGGCCATGAACTGCCTGCTGCAACCATACTTAAGGAAGTTCGTGTTGGTATTTTTTGACGACATACTGGTATACAGTCCAGACTTTGATTCTCAATTGAAACATCTTAGGCTGGTATTAGACCTACTCAATGAGCAGAAATTTTATGCAAAGCCAAGCAAATGCTCATTTGCCCAAAATAAAGTGGAGTATTTGGGGCATGTCATCCATGAGGGGGTAGTTAAGGCAGATGAGGACAAGATTAAGGCCATTCAGAGCTGGCCTATCCCTACTAATATCACAGAACTCAGGGGCTTCCTAGGACTTACTGGATTCTACAGGAGGTTTTAAGGGGTATGGAACCATTGCCAAACCCTTAACTGAATTGTTAAAGAAGGACAATTTTGGATGGAATATACATGCAACAGCAACCTTTGCGGAGCTCAAAGGAAGCCTTTGTAAGTCTCTTATACTGGCTCTACCAGATTTCTCTCTTCCTTTTTGTGTGGAAACAGATGCTTGCAGTAAGGGAATTGGAGCTGTACTCCAGCAGAAGGCCAGGCCTATAGCTTATCTAAGCAAAGCTTTCAATACCAGAGAATTGGGGTTGTCTATCTATGAAAAGGAGTTACTAAGGGTAATTATGGTTGTCACCAAGTGGAAGTACTACCTACAAGGCAGCATATTTGTCATCAAAACAGATCAATAGAGCCTAAAATAATTGCTTGACCAGAAGGCCACCACCTCCTTACAACAGAAAGGGGTGTCAAAACTCTTAGGCCTTGATTTCACCATTGAATACAAGAAAGGGAAGGATATTGTGATGGCTGATGCTCTTTCTAGGCAGCCACATATGGAGGGCACATCTTTTGCCAGGTCAGAAGTTATTCCATTTTGGGTAGAACAAGTTAAAGATAGCTACAATGAAGACCAGTGGGTGGCTGATAAGATTAGGGCTCTACTCATCAATGCTCAGTCACTCCCAGACTATGCATTACATCATGGGGTGCTAAAGTTCAAGGGAAAAATCTACATTGGTCAAAATAGGGACCTGAGACACCAAATTCTTCATCAATTACACATGGAGCCTATTGGGGGTCATTCTGGAATAAATGCTTGTTTTAGAAGGATCAGTGGGTTATTTTTTTTGGCCTGGAATGAGAGGATATATAAAAAAATGGTCAATGAATGTACAACATGCCAGCAATGTAAAGACACACATGAGCCTTACCTCGGGCTCTTACAACCCCTACAAATCCCTACACAGGCATGGCAAGGCATTAGCATGGACTTTGTAGAGGGGCTGCCTAATTCTGAAGGGAAATCTGCTATACTTGTAGTGGTTAACAAAATGAGCAAGTACAGTCACTTTATTGCTTTACCAAGACATTACACAGCTGAAGATGTTGCTGATTTGTTTTTCCATCATGTATTCAAATACCATGGGTTGCCTCAAAATATTGTATCAGATAGGGATAAGTTGTTCACAAGTGCATTCTGGAAGCAACTTATAAAGTTGGCAGGGGTCTAGTTATCACTATCATCAGCTTACCACCCTCAGTCGGATGGTCAAACAGAATGGGTAAATCAATGTGTGGAAGTATATCTGAGGTGTATGTGTTTCATAAAGCCAAAACAGTGCAGCAAGTGGTTTACCTTGGCCGAGTTTTGGTATAACAGCAATTACCACACTTCATTAGAGATGACACCCTTTGAAGCACTTCATGGATACAAGCCTGTCTCCATACCACTGGGTAGTTTTGAAGCTCAATAATTCCCCACAGTTGAGGGATTACTTAAACACAAACAAATTTTAACTAAAGAGTTGAGAGATCAATTGCTCTTTGCACAAGGGAGGATGAAGTATTTTGCTGACCAGCACAGGAAGAATAGAGAGTATAATGTGGGGGACCTTGTATTTCTGAAACTTCAGCCTTACAGACAGCAATCCGTGGCATTAAGGAGGAATGCTAAGCTATCAGCTAGGTACTTTGGGCCATACAAAATCATTGAGAAGCTTAATCTAGTGGCATACAGACTTCAGTTACCAGTGGGATCTCAAATCCATCCAGTTTTTCATGTTGCTATGTTGAAGAAATGCAGGGGCGTCAATACTAGAGTTGCGGATTCATTGTCTATTACTACAATAGATGGGCAGATGGTGGTGTACCCTGAGCAAATCTTGGCCATTCGTACGGTTAAAAGAGGAAATGCACCTGTGGTGCAGTGGCACATCAAGTGGCTAAATCTAGACGTTGAGTTGGCTATCTGGGAAGATGCAAACATGATTATGGCTAAGTTTCCTGAGTTTCCATTGCCTTGAGGACAAGGCAAATCTTAGGGGGGGGAGATATGTCATGATATTTACCCTTGGGATTTTATTTATCTTTTAAAAATAATATGTTTTTACTTTTTTGCCCTTTTCATACGAACGTTGCTATGTCGTTCTGTTGGGCTGTTGTTAGCTCATTCTCTTTCTGTTGAGGTTGTTAGATGGAGAGCGGATATAGAGGGATGAAAGGTGTAGTGGAAGGATCATTGATATGCTTATTCTTGTTCTTCTCCCTCAATAAACTTTTCTTTTCACCTTCATCTCATTTTTCTGGTGTTCTTTACCATTTTTTGAGTACAATTTGCATCTGTGATCGATTAATTACTAGATTTCAGGTCAATTTCCTGACACATCGAGTGGACCGCGTACCAATCCTCTAAATGGGTTTCATCTGTCGGCCTCCTAACTGTTCTTTCCAAAAATCCGAATTTTTTCTTCGAGCGGAACGCGGTGCGTATTGCTCTCAGACCATCATAATTATCACCTCTCAATTGAGTTGTGGTAATTAAATTTCTAGGATTATATGTGATACTCAAAAAGAAAGCATCTACCTTCTTCGACCATTGTTGAAGCTGCAGCCGAGTTGAAGCTTCAGGATGTAGGGCTTTTGTTTAGGGTTCTGTTCGAACCTTTTTTCTTTCTTTTACCATATTAGGATCAAGCGCTTACAGTTGTACTAAAACCAATTGGTATTAGTAAATGTGCTACTATATTTCCTTATATCACGCTCCCTCAAGTGTGGGCCTATAAGAAAGGAGAGAGGCCCAACACTTGGCCTGTTTTTTTATTGTTTGTTTTTATTTTTTGTTTTTAATTGTCTTGGAAGCGAGTTTGAACTCGAGATCTCCTGCTCGATACCATATTAGTATCAAGGCGCCTTACGGTTTACTAAAACCAATTGGTGTTAGTAAAGATGCTACTATATTTCCTTATATCAAGTGAAGTATTTTTTTTTCTTTTATCTTATTATTTCTATTTTATTACATAACAATCCAACTGTTTCAAATACTTCACAACCATTTCATCAATGAAAGTCAAATGATATTTTAGTCTTTTTTTTTTAAATTTATGTTATTCAATCATTTTTTTAATCTGTATGAAAACACTCAAAATAACTTATATTTTGGGAGGAGGTCGTAGCATACAAGATTTAGGTAATGTCATTAACATAATATTGCATCCTCCGATAAATATTGCAAAAGGGATCTTGTATACTGCATCTAAAACCAGATGTACGATTCCGTGGTGGCTCTAGAATTTTTGTCACGCGAGTCGCAATTTTTTTTACCTTTTTTAATGTGAATGTCTTTACACACAATAACATTTTTTAGCACACATTTTTTTTCCTCAATTTTATCGTTCAAATTTATATTTTAATCCATCAATCACTACAAGAAAATGTGTTTAAAGGGACATATTTTAAAGGGACGACAATGTCGTCCCTTTAAACATCTTTATTGGGACGACACAGTCGTCCCTTTAAATGAATTCAAACATAGTCAAAGTTTTGGTCGGATTTTTCGGAGGAAACTTTAAAGGGACAACAATGTCGCCCCAAAAACAAAATATTAACCCCACGTGCTGCTTAGATTTGTGTGATGTAACTATTTAAAGGGGACGATCATCTGTCGTCCCATTAAACCTTTTCGAGATAAAAATATGTTATATAAAAAAAATATATAAGATTTTTGGTTTGTAGGGACGACAAATGTCGTCTATTTAAAGGAAATTAAATGTTTTTCAGAAAATAATATGTGTATGATAGAAATTATAAAAAAATTTGTTTGTAGGAACGACAAATGTCATCCCTTTAAAGTAAATTAAATGTTTTTTGAAATATATAACATTATGTTAATAAATAAGATTCAGTTTTATATAAATCTCATTTGAAGGGACGACTTTAAATAAAAACAATTTTTTTAATATGCATATTCTAATAAGCATTGCGTTAAAATATAAAAATACATTATTTTTTATAAAAATTCCTTTATCTAACGATAATATATAGGTGATTATGATAGTACTCTCTACCATAGATTCTCAGTTCGTTATCGAGCGATTGATTTGAATCTCGGGGTTCGTTAACGTGCGAATGATCTCAATCCCGAGATCCGATATCGATTAAGCAATTTCAAACTGATATCTTTCCATACAGATCATTCTGATAGTACTATCTACTATAGATCGCCAGTTCGTTATCGAGCGATTGATTTGAATCTCGGGGTTCGTTAACGAGCGATTGATCAAAACCGAGATCCGAAATCGATTAAGCGATTTCAAACCGATATCTTTCCTTACAGATCATTCTAACAGTACTATCTACTATAGATCGTCAGTTCGTTATCGAGCGATTGATTTGAATCCCGGGGTTCATTAACGAGCGATTGATCTCAATCCCGAGAACCGAAATCGATTAAGCGATTTCAAACCGATATCTTTCCTTACAGACATTTTGACTGTACTTTCTAATATAGATCGTCAGTTCGTTAACGAGCGATTGATTGGAATATTGGGGTTCGTTAACGAGCGATTGATCTCAATCCCGAGATCCGAAATCGATTAAGCGATTTCAAACCGATATCTTTCCTTACAGATCATTCTGACAGTACTATCTACTATAGATCATTAGTTCATTATTGAGCGATTGATTTGAATCTCGGGGTTCGTTAATGAGAAAATGATCTCAATCCCGAGATCCAAAATCGATTAAGTGATTTCAAACCGATATCTTTCCTTACAGATCATTCTGACAGTACTATGTACTATAGATCGTCAGTTCGTTATCGAGAAGCTGATTTGAGTCTCAGGGTTCGTTAACGAGCGTTTGATCTCAATCCCAAGATCTAAAATTGATTAAGGGATTTCAAACCGATATCTTTCCTTACAGATCATTCTGATAGTACTATCTACTATAGATCGTCAGTTCGTTATCGAGCGCTTGATTTGAATCTCGGGGTTCGTTAATGAGCGATTGATCTCAATCCCGAGATCCAAAATCGATTAAGGGATTTCAAACCGATATCTTTCCTTATAGATCATTCTGATAGTACTATCTACTATAGATCATCAGTTCGTTATCGAGCGATTGATCTCAATTCCGAGATCCGAAATCGATTTAGCGATTTCAAACCGATATCTTGCCTTACAGATCATTCTAATAGTACTATCTACTATAGATCATCAGTTCGTTATCGAGCAATTGATTTGAATCTCGGGGTTCGTTAACGAGCGATTGATCTCAATCCCGAGATCCGAAATTGATTAAGCGATTTCAAACCGATATCTTGCCTTACAGATCATTCTGATAGTACTATCTACTATAGATCGTTAGTTCATTACCGACCGATTGATTTGAATCTCGGGATTCGTTAACGAGTGATTGATCTCAATCCCGAGATCTGAAATCGATTAAGTGATTTCAAACTGATATCTTTCCTTACATATTATTCTGATAGTACTATCTACTATAGATCGTCAGTTCGTTATCGAGCGATTGATTTGAATCTCGGGGTTCGTTAACGATCGATTGATCTCAATCCCGAGATCCAAAATCGATTAAGTGATTTCAAACCGATATCTTTCTTTACAGATCATTCTGATTGTACTATCTACTATAGATCATCATTTCCTTATCGAGCGATTGATTTGAATCTCGGGGTTCGTTAACGAGCGATTGATCTCAATCCCAAGATCCGAAATCGATTAAGTGATTTCAAACCGATATCTTTCCTTACAGATCATTCTGATAGTACTATCTACTATAGATCGTCAGTTCATTATCGAGAGATTGATTTGAATCTCGGGGTTCGTTAACGAGCGATTGATCTCAATCCCGAGATCCGAAATCGATTAAGTGATTTCAAACTGATATGTAATTTATATAATTATATTGATACTTTAATTATATATTTAATATTTAATATATAATATTAATAATATGTTATTAAAAAAAATTATATTAATAATTTAATGGGACGACAATGTCGTCCCAACAAACATTATGTCGTCCCATTAAACTTAAAACCTGTAATAAATCGGGCAAATTTCTTCTTCTTTTTCATTTCTTTCTCCTTCTTCAAAATTTTGAATTCTAGAAAATCCCCCCACCCCTCCCCCCCCCCCCCCGATCTCAGTCCCGCCACTCCCCTCCTCCGGTCACCACCCCTACCCCCACTCTTCCTCCGGTCACCACTCCTTCAACCACCCGCCCCTCCTTCCTCCGGCAAGCTCCAGCTGCAGCAACAAGACAGCTCCACCACAGCTCCTCCGCCACAGAAACAGCCGCCACAGCTCCGATAAGCCTTTTTTTGTCAAATTAGTTGCTTTTATCTTCTTCTTTCTATCAAATTAGTTCAATTGTAACCTAGATTAGTTGCTACAAAATTGCTTTTAGTTCAGTTTTTTTTGTCAAATTAGTTGCTTTTAGGGATAGTGTAGTGTAGTGAATGATGTGTTGTGAGTAGTGTAGTGATAATGTAGTAATTTAGTTGTTTTGATGGATAAAGGGATAGTAGTGTGTGTGTTGAAATGAGGGATATGAATCTTGGCCATGTATGTATTGGAATAGTGTTGAAGAACAAGATGATAGTATTGTAAGTGTTAAAGACTTAGTTTTTTTTTTGTTAAGTTTATTTCCAAAATGTGTATTTTTTGATGAAAGTTGAAAATTGAAATTGATTGGAGCAAGGTTATGTGGTGAGTTTGGTTTGATGGTGAGTTGTTTGGTGTTGTTTGGTTTTGGTCTAGTTAAGTTTACATTGGGACATGGAAGTTGATAGTGTATGAGTAAATATCATTTTTTTCATGTATATGTTCATGTTGAGATTGATTGAGGCTTGATGGTGAGATTTATTGGTGTAGAAGGACTTGGTTATAAATTTGGTATGAGAAAAAGTATTAACACCTAACACATATGGTACTAACTTTTTCTTGTGCCTTAAGTGTGATACTAATTTTTTCTTGTGCCTTAATGAAAAAAAGTATACTAATGAAACTAAGTATACTATATTAGTATGAGAACATCCCTTGAAATGGTATTAACAACTAACACATATGGCATTAACTGTTTCTTGTGCCTTAAGTGAGATACTATATTAGTTTGAGAACATCCCTTGAAATACTAACTTAAGTTGTTGTGGTATGTCAAGTTATTGTGTATCAGTGATTTTAAATGGAACTAGACAAGTCATGGTTGTATATTGACAGAATGACACCCGAGTTTGACAAAGGATTGAGTGAATTCATTGAATACGCACGGCAATTTCTTACGATGAAGGTAAGATTCGTTGCCCATGCAAAAAGTGTTTCAACATTGGTTTTGAAACTTTGGAGGAAGTGTATGATCACTGTTTCTTTTCGGGATGGGCAACTGGGTATACAACATGGTTTCACCACGGTGAAGACGGTGTATCCCGTAAACGTGCATGAACAACTCAATTGGTAGTTGAATCCGGAGACAAAATGGCTCCAGTTATAAATGATTTCCTTGGTAGAGCCTCAGATGAAGAAGTTTTACAGACAGAGGAGGATGATAACATTGATGAACTCCTCTCCAAATTGCACGAACATGTTTATCCGGGATGCAAAAGCTCATCCGCCTTGAAGTTCTTAGCGGATTTAATGCATATAAAAGTGTTGTATAAGTGGCCAAATGAAAGCTTGACGTTCTTTTATGGCGAAAGAAGTTTTGTCGGAAGGGTCAAATTTACCCGATTCATTCTACAAGGCAAAAACTCTTCTGAACAAATTGGGTCTGGGGTATGAAAAGATCGATGCTTTCTTGTACAAAGGTTGCATTTACTATAAGGAGACTGCTGACTTACAATCATGTACAGTGTGCAAAACGAGCCGTTATAAGGAGTCTAAAGGAAAAAAGGTAGCTCAGAAAGTGCTACATTATTTTCCGTTAAAGCATCGTTTGAGACGTTTGTATGCTTCCCGTCACACAACTCAGGCAATGACATGGAATAAGACGGGGCGTTCTGCGGATGAGGATGTGATAAGGCATCCAACCGATGGTAAAGAATGGAAAAAATTCGACGATCAACACCCGGACTTCGCTATCGAACCTAGAAATGTACGTCTCAGTCTGGCTGCAGATGGTTTTCGCCCGTTTGGTACTACGATTCAAACGTACAGCATGTGGCCTGTTCTAACACAAGTGTTGAATCCAGCACCATGGGTTTGCAACAATGAATTGTATAAACACGTGTGTTTACTTATCCCAGGACCAGAATCCCTATGCAAGGACTTGGATGTTTATTTGAGGCCATTGATTGATGAGTTGGAAGAATTGTGGTCACAAGGGGTACTTTTGCTTGATGCTGCTACAAATAATACCTTCAGAATACGAGTTGCAGTTATGTTTACGGTGAACGATTTTCCCGCTCGTAGTTATCTCTCAGGTTGGACTGGTCAAGGATATAAAGCATGTCTAACTTGCAACAACGATACATCTTCGGTACGGTTACAGAGTAAGACTGGATACGTCGGACATCGTAGATGGCTGCGGGCGGACCACCCGATGCGAAAGAATAAGGGGTTTAACGGTAAAATCGAAACATTAAGCCCTCCAGTTGAGAAAACCACGGAGGAAATTCTTCAACAAATTAGTAACCTACCCGAATAATTTCCGGGGAAACACAAAGAGTACGGTGGTAAAACTCATAAGCGTCCAGAATCTTGTTTGAGTTGGAATAAAAACACCATACTAAATAGATTGCCTTATTGGATGCCGAAAAAACTCAAGTACAATCTAGATGTTATGCACATTGACAAGAAGATGTGTGATAGCTTATTGTCTACGGTATTGAATATTGATGGTAAGACCAAAGACACTATCAAGGCACGTAAGGATCTAGCAAACATGATAGTGAGAAAGGAACTACATGTGATTAAACAAGGCAATAAGACCTTAAAACCGCGTGCCTTGTTCACGTTGGCACCAGAAGATCGGACAAAATTCTACGATTTCTTAACAAATGTTCGGTTTCCTGATGGTTTTGCAGGAAACCTAAGAAAGAATTTGACTGGTAAAGACAAATTTAGCGGGCTAAAATCTCATGATTTTCATATCATACTATAGAGTCTTTTACCAGTTGAGGTACGAAAATTCTTGAAAAAGGAAATTTCTGATACTATCATTGATTTAAGCAATTTTTTCAGATTGATTTGCGTGCGCACGTTGAGGGTTAGTGATTTAGAGAATGCAAAAGAGAAGGTTTTGGAAATCTTGTGTAAACTAGAAACGATATTCCCACCGGCATTTTTTGATATTTTGATTTGATACATGTGATAATGCACTTGCCTGAAGAAGCGATTAGGGGTGGACCTGTTCGTTTGAGATGGATGTATCCGATTGAACATTTTCTAGGTAAGTTAAAGAGGTATATTAGAAATCGGGCCAGGCCGGAAGGATCCATCGCCGAGGCATACGTGGCTAATGAGACCTTGATGTTTTGCTCGTTGTATTTTTCGAGAAATGAGACAAAGTTCAATAGGCCCGAAAGGAACTGGGTGGAGAACAAAGATACAATCAAGAACCGTATATCAGTATTCAAGACTCCTTTTTCATCAATGGGATCGATGAAATGCTTGACATTCAATGCTACTTTGAGAAAGAAGGTTCAGTGGTATGTCTTGCAAAATTGCCATGAGATCGATGAATACCTCATGTAAGTAAGAAATCCAAACTTAATTCTTTTGTTTTTTATAATTCCATTAAAGCTAACTAGTCTTCTACATATTGAGCAGTGAACATCATACAAAACTGTCAAGTTATTGCACGAAACAGAACCTGGACAAAGTGCACCGTCAAGAATTTACTGATTGGTTTAATTCGAAGGTACAAAATAAAGCTTCATACACTTATTATGCACCTTTATGAGCCTTACATAAATACTTATGTATGGTACATTATGCAGATGATTGTATTGAGTAAACAGAACCCATCAGACTTGAATGACCAATTGTTAGCACTTTCCACCAGATCTTTTACAACAGTCAAATCCTATCAGAGTTGTGAGATGAACGGTGTCAAATTCAATGTACAAATCTGAGGATCGCTTTACGCACAACTCAAAAGCAGTGGGGTTCTTTGTCAAAGGGACCGAAGGCACTACATGGTATGGAGTCTTAGAAGACATATATGTCGTAAGCTAGCCAAATGATAACACTGTTGTTTTTTTCAAATGTACACGGTTCGATACTAGTCCAGCTAAGAAGGGTGTCCGTGTATATAAGAATACAACAAGTATACGCACTACAAACACGTGGTACGGACATGATCTATTCATTCTTGCTTCACAAGCAAAAGAAGTGTTCTACATAGATGATTTGTATAACGGATGTGACTGGAAAGTTGTTGAGCATTTTCAACACCGTCATATCATAGATGCACCAAATATTAATGGTGATGTGGTTGTTGATGATTTGGTAATCGACGAAACAACCCACGGAAATTCCGACTTGTAGTTGAACTGCCACCGATAGAACCGTCCTACATGTGTGCAAACGATGTAGAAATAGATGTTGATGAAAATGATGAAAACGAACACGATCAAAATGAAAAGGATGACCGCAACGAGTATGCTTCAACGGATTGTGATGATGATAATAACTGTGTAGATGATGACATATACGACTTGATCCCACCAAACGATGCAAGTGATGATGAATGATGCTATAAATCTAATATTCTTTTAGTAAGTTCATTCAAATATACTTGAATTTAAAAATTATATAATACTAGTGCTTTACTTATACTACATCAACATAAAAGTGTTCTTTATATCAATTTTTTTATTATATTCAAATACTTGATCATATAGGCAAATGACTTGTGCGAGATCGGCAGGTGGTTCTCAACCACCGCACGAGCATCCATTTAGGCGACCGGGGCAATGCAAGGACGATAATTAATTAACTTTCATTTTTTTTGTCTAGTATGAATATTCTTATTTCGTTGAATGAACTTGACACCGATACTACAGATCATATAGCAGATAATGAGTATGAGGAATTCATACCATCACCTCCATCCCCGAAAAAAAAGCAGGGTGAACGTGGACCTGCAAAAGATTTCACCGTCCAAGCCCTCAAGAGAAAGTTAGGGGGCTTGATTCCTCTTATATGGGATCCTAGATTTCCCAAAGTTCAAAAGGTATTGGGAAGATACACGATGGGTTTTGAGTCTGAGACAGGGAAAGTCGTGAGGTCCCATGTTCCCTGTTATGTCTTGACCTGGCGAAAGGTGGAAGACCGACTTATACAATTAATTTGGGAAAGACTTCGGGTACTTAGCTAATCAAATTGTTAACACTTTCAAATTGTAAGTTTCATTATATTAATTTAGAAACCAATCGTTTCATTTCTTGTGTTTTCAGGAATTGTTCCAACCCTTTGAGCCTATTCACCGCGATGCCATGCTGAAAAGCGCCGGTACTTCATGCAGAAAATGGAAGGCTAGACTAACGGAGGATGTTAATTAACACAACAACAAGGGGTTGCCAGGGCCATGTCCCCGACCCAGGGATATGTTTTCACAGCAACAACGGGAAGTGTTTCTCCGCCACCTTAGTAGTGCTGCTTTTAAGGTAAAGCTTTTATTCCATTACATGTGTTACTTAGATTCGATTATTATTACTTGTTAATGCTTATATATAATACAAAAGTACTATTTTTTTTTTGAGAAAGATCCGATCGAGAATAAGAAGAATCGCTACCGGGAGTAAATATGTAGTCGCCATGACTAACGCCTATGGCCGTAGTTCGATGGGATAGGTTAAGAAGTGTAAGTATTAGGAAATAAATCCCTATTACTTCATTTTTTGAATTTTCATAACTAATACTTTCGTTTTTTTCAAGGGTAATGTGAGTCTGAGTGAAGATCCTTTTGGGCTGGATCCTATCCATGTATGGGCGAGCAAGCATAAGAATCCGACGGTTCGTTTCTCACTTGATGATGCAGAGGTCGCTTTAACGTAAGTGATAGACGTTGTATATATTTCAATTCAATACGTTCACATTTTCCTTTTCCTTAACTTAACTGCCAACGATATGTGTTGTGTTTAGAGGAGGCTGGAGCAATGGCGTGCTATGATTGCACCAGGTCGATCGATGACTTTTGAAGATGAGGAGGCAATCTTTCAGGGCACCTTAGGAACTAGGCGAGATTATTTGATTGGCCTTGGCCCTACGCAATCTTCCTCCATATCCAATTCATCACAATCGGCCCAGTCTTCAGCATCGTCATCTTCTTACCACCAAGAATGCAATATGCAGATTGAAGAACTTAGAAAGTCTCATGATCAGTTGGTGAAGTTAACCAAAAAACAAGAGAAGAGAAACAAAAAACAATGGGCTCTTCTCAAATTGTTGAAGACTAATCTTAAGCCTAAGGAACCGGATATGCAAATAGAGGTTACCTCATCAACTTCCGATGAATATGAAGACGATTATGAATATGATTCCAAGTTGATCTTGTTGATGATGCGTAGACATTCTAGAGGAAACTATTCTTACTTTTGGAAACATTGCACAACTTTGTATTTTACGTAACATTTTTTGTTTATGCATTTTTTTTGTTATGAATCCCCGCTTATAAACACATCTGTCATTGATTTTGGAAAAAACAGTATTGGATTTATGTAAATAGCATGGGAGGCCACGCGAAAACAAAAAAAAATATTTTAAAAAAAATTTTGTTTTTTCGTATTAAATTTTTTTATCAAAATTAAATATATAATCTTTTAAAGGACGACACTGTCGTCCTAAAAAACATTTTTATAAAAATTTTATTTTTTCGTGTTAAATTTTATTATGAAAATTAAATATATAATCTTTTAAGGGACGACATTGTCGTCCCAAAAAACATTTTTAAAAAAATTTAATTTTTTACCTAATAATAAATTTTTGTGAAATTAAATAAATCATGTGTATAGGGACGACATTGTCGTCACTTCAAATAATGCCATGTCAACACGTTGAATTTTCTTAGAAAAGTTTGTGTCACGTCAGCCTTCTTTTAAAGGGACGATTTTGTCGTCCCTTAAAATATGTCAGTTGTTTAAAGGGACAAAGTAGAAGGGAAGGATTTATAGGGACGACGTGTCATCCCTTTAAACATTTATTGGGACGATAATGCCTTTAAAGGGACGACAAAATGTCGTCCCTTTAAACCTGTTTTCTTGTAGTGAATTGTGCTTAATTAGTAATAACGTGTGTTGTATGAAAAGATACTCTCATTTATATTTTATGTTTAAGCTTCTACATTACAGTTTATTATTGATCATTGGATCAATTACGGGGTCAATTTTACGTATATACTTGTATATAAAAAATTAATTCATAATTATATTTATTTTAACGGGTCGGTTGTCCACTTTAATTTGGTGGAGCCACCCCCGAGTACACTGCTTAGACTTGAGGTTGGATACAAATTCCCTGAGTGCACTGCTTAGACTGGATGTTGGATACAAATTTTAACGGGTAGCATTAATTTTAGGCTAATTTGCAAAGGGGAGTGATAGAGCTACGGAGGTAAGGGAGTAGACCTATCATTAATTAAATACTTTTTCTTTTTCTATTTCTGCAAATTCTCAACCCAGATTTAACTGCATGCGTTATATCAGTGGTTTTATGGTGGTCAGGAATGCACACCACGCCATCTTTCATTCACCGATGAAATGTCTTATAAGAAGAAGAGTAAAACGTCAATACATGAGATTTATATTTTACACTGCGGTGGCGCTATGTGTTATTTATTTTTTTATTGGTGCCGGATGGATCACTAAGTAAATCATCATTGGCATTCGGACCATAATAAAATTTCCTGCGTTATATAAGCCAATTAGACTTATTTCAATTGTTAGGCTTCGTGATTAAGAAGTTGTGGGTTCGAATCTCACTATGTACATGTGTGCTTTATAGTTCTGTGAATAAAATAATTTCGGTGGAAAAAAAATTTTCTATGATATAAATATACGGGTTGTATTATTGACGCAACCAAAGGTATAGAAATACCGCAGGAAAAACATAGAAATTTCGATTTACTCGCAACATCCTTATTATATGAACAACTTGATTACAAGGAAAATAATGAGAAAATAATATGTTACGCTTAAACACTCTACACCAAGTGGTGTACTGAAAAGATACATATATGATATACCATAAACCACACCAATATATATATATATATATATATATATATATATATATATATATATATATATATATATCAGAAATAAAATTTAAAGTTCAGACCATGCTTGATGATGAAGATCATCAACATATATACATGTATGTATTACCTTTTTTTCCTCCGTATCAAACAACAGACGTAGAAAGTAATGATACGGGCACGTCATGGAGATAGAGAATCAGTGTCGTCTTTGTCTCTCCAAATCAAGCAGCTCCCTTTGAAGTCGAAGATTTTCATAGAAATCCACAAGTCGTTGTCTCTCCAAATCAAGCTGCCTTTCAAGCCGAAGATTTTCATAGAAATCTGCTATGAACTTTTCTGCTCTCTCATTAAGATCATCTTCCTCGATATCAATGTCGTCTTCCACTTCAGCAACAACATCTTTGTCGATATCAATGTCGTCTTCCACATCAGCAACAACATCTTCCTCGAAATCAATGTTGTCTTCCACATCTGCAACAACATCATCTTCCAGATGATCATCCACGAATCCTCCTCCCAATCCGGGTTTGTCAATAAAGCTCACCCTCCACCGTACATATGAAGTTTGGATTATCTCCTCAACATAAGAAATCAAAATGAATCTGATTTTATTTACAGCATTCTTCAAACCACTTAACCACCTGCCTCCCATCTTTTATCTACAATTCTATAACCAACAATATATGTGATTCTTAGACGATAAATAAAATCAAATAAAAAGCTTTATGACAACAAATCATGGGGGTTCTCCAACAACCAAGCGGAGGCACCCAAGAAAAATGAAGAGCCCAGTGAGGGCAAGAATGATATTTCATTTTTCCTTAACCTGTTTTGATAGAAAAGAAATTCTCAAAACTCATTTGGCTACGCCTATCTATATATGTTATCCAGGAGATGTGATCACCATAAGAAGATGTGTTTGAGAATTGCAATGTGATTACAAAGTAATTTAGGAAGTAGGATATAGCAGTACAGCTGATGGACGGTATATTCTTGGATCTTAAGTAGCTCGAGGACGAAACTTCTAGGTAATTTGACTATAAGGATGCGTGAAAGAAATTATAACGGTATATGAGAAAGAATATGACTAGGAAAATATGTGGGAAGTATAAAGTAAATTTTTTTTATTTTTTTTATTTTTCTGATGTTTTAGGATAGGTAATTAGTTTTTAGGCAAATTATATTGTGGTCCTGATTCAAATCCTAGTTGGTGTGTCGGACAATATGTGGTTCTCCACTCCATTTTACCGTTATTATCCTTTATCATGTAAAATAAAGTGTTTCATATTTTTTATTTTTTTTTATGTTTTAGGATAGGTAATTAGTTTTTAGGCAAATTATATTATGGTCCTGAACCAAATCCTAGTTGGTGTGTCGGACAATATGTGGTTCTTGGACTCCATTTTACCGTTATTATCCTTTATCATGTAAAATAAAGTGTTTCATATGCACCAAGCCTTATATGGAAGGGGGTCAGAGTTCATAAGGACAGGTTTTAAACTTAAATGGTTGGGAAGGACAGTCACTACATGTGTTACTACATTTTTGTACACGTGTTACTACATGTGTTACTACATGTTTGTCCTACTTAACCATTTTAGATTAAAACATGTCCTTTTACGACCTTTAACCTTATATGGGAAGTCGGTCTAGGCATATGTCGCTTAATGCAACCTATTTACTTTGCTTTGTTGAAATAATAAGAATATACCATTCCATAAATTCATGTACGGTATCAGAGTTATATTTTTATAATCCTTAATTAAAATTGATAGTTCGACGGTAGCCGTGACTGGTGATGAGAGGACTCTTACCTCCTCTGGGATATTGTCGGGATCGGCAGTGTTCAGAAATAGTTGTTACATGTGGTTAACCGTGTGTTATGACACTTGGCATACAATTGTGTGGACACTTTGTTTAGTGTGTGTAACTACTAGCTAGGTGTTGGTACTCTATTAATTATTCCCAACGGCTGTGTAATATGACTAAGAAAATCCAGTGAAAGATTATCTGTTTGGATTGTTTTCTTTCTGTTAAAACTTTCTTGGTATCAGAGCTAGACCGGTCCGGCGTTCATGGCCACCGGCGGGACTCCAACGTCCCCTATTGACACAGCAGCAGCTCCCACAGGTGGAGACCCATTCTCCACTACTGTTTTAACGCAAGGTGGTCCGACACAGCCGTTGCATGCTGGTTTCTTCACCAGAGCACTTCCCTTTTCTTTCTCAGATGGAGTTGCCACCGGAATACCGGTTCACAGTATGATCTCTTCAGCTTTTCCACCCACACCATCCTTAGCTGGACGTGTGATACATGTTCCTTCTATTTCTCCAAGCAAAGTTCTTCGCATACGTTCTTGACAGCCTATCTTTGTCTTAGTAGATTCTTTCAGTGGCATGTTTCGGTCCTCTTCCCCATTACTTAGAAAAAGTGAGCCACCGGTTTAGGTATAAGATAATATCATTACCGCCTAGAGAATTAGACATCCAACCCATAATAGCAACGACCCAATTGCAAGAGCGGAGATCTACCAACTAAGCTATATCCCCCGAGCCAAGTGGAGCATGCATGAAGTAGTCTAATTTTGGAAAATCACTCACCTCTGCCTGGTTTCCGTCCCGGAGGTCTGAATCAACCATTTCTGGGATCTGTAAGTCCACACACTTCTTCATCTCTGCTTGGGCCACCCTTCTCTTGTAATTTAAATCAAGCGTGTACCGTTAAGTTGGATCGGAGTAACTATTTACTGCGGAGGTATACTATTTTGCCTATTGTTTATGGTCATAAGTTAGATGATCATCTACTTAGTCCTGCTCCGGTCCTGAATGATCACTTTTCTCGATCTACACTTCCCAATCCTTCCCTAAGCTAAGTTAGTGAAGAATAGGCAACCAAGGATCATCTTCTCTTGGGATGGTTACTAAGTTCCATGACATAGCAGGCCTTATCAGAGGTTGTAGGTTGCAGTGTTGCCTATGAAGTGTGGACAACCCTGGAAAACTTGTTCAATAGTAGATCTGATTCTCGGATGCTAGAGTACAAAGATGCACTTGCTAAAGCTTCAAAAGGCTCCAAATCTATATCGGATTGCCTAGCTCAAATGAAATCATACTCAGATAATTTAACTGCAGCTGGGTACCCAATTACTAAGTCTGAACTTATTCTGGCAACTCTAGGAGGTCTAGATCGAGATTATGAATCTGTTATAGTGAATATCACCTCCAGAGTTGGATCTCTCAGCTGGAAAGATGTGTAGTCACAATTAATGACACATGAGAGACTGATTGCAAGACTAAACCCTACAGCCAATACTGGTTTGATGAATACTACTGCAAATCTTGCTCAAGGGTCTCTGCCTAGGAACAACAACATGCCACCATATTAGAACCCTAATTCCAGAAGAGGAAGAGGTAGGGTGGCAGAGGCAGAGGCAGGAGAGGTGGTAGAAATTCTGGATATGCAGGAAACAAAATGGTTTGTCAATTGTGTGGGAAGAGTGGTCACATCGTGACATCCTGTTGACACATGTTTGAGGAAGATTTGGTTCCTCCCAACAACAATAACAACAATGGACCTAAGCAAGTGTCCGCCTAGCTGGCTAGCTCTCAGTCTGTTGGTGATCCTGCGTGGTATATGGACAGTGGAGCTTCAAACCACCCGTTGGTCCCTTGAAAATGCTTTGGTTAAGTTTAGCCCCGGGTGAATAAACTTAACACTTAAAACTTTTGGAGTTAACAAACTCAGCAAGTTCGAGAGCTCGCCGATCGCTTCTCATGAGTCTGGCCGACGGCTCGATAGTCCGCCGATCGTTGATTTTACTGAATTTGTTGTAGTATAATATATTCAAGTTAAGCCTTATTACTAATTGTTAAAATATGATACCAAGTATTAGATACTCAGTAGTGTAAGTGTGTGATTCAGTTGCTTGTTTCAGTAGGTTATTGATGTGCTCAATATGCTAAATACAGAAAGTAAATGCAGAAAGTAAGTAGGCAGATTTTATAGGGGTTCCTGGTGGTGTAATCCTGTCACTCCACACTTCTCCTGTGATGTTAGAGGTAATTCACTAGAGATCTTTGAGGTTCCAGTTACAAAAATCCCTAAGTTGTCTGTCCTTCACCAATAACTATGACTTCACAAACTAAACACTTGAAACAGGTGGGATTGCTGCTCCAAAGTATTCCATTGGTCCTTGAAGGGTAGGATTGCCTCTTCACCAGCTCCACCACAAACAACAATCCTTGACACCCAAAGATGCTTTCTTTGTCTTCAAGAGGTTTCTTGTAAAAGAAAGTTTGAATCAAGTAAGTGATTCAGCTTTCAGTAGCATGATCAGGATGAAATGATCAGTAGCTTAGAATCTTCAAGTGTGTGAACTTGATGTAACTTGAAAGCAGGTTACACTTGAAGAATTTACTTGGCATCCAAGAAAACACGTAAACTCGGTTCTCGAAGCTTTCGACGCTTTGAGGGCGGCCATCGCCTCATCGAGGGCAATTTTGTACTTTTTCTTCTGCCGACTTATCTGGGAATCTTCTGGATTGCCCTAGGCCTGATTCTACAACGGATCCGCTCCATATCTTTTTCCTTGACAATCGGCCCACTTCATTTCCTAAAATAATCCAAACATACACGAAGTAATACCATATTCGGGGATAATTATTAGAAACACCAAATTCTCAACGCACGAACCTCATAGATAGCATTCAACACAAATGACTCATATTTACTGGCCGGAACAACTAATTTTAGCTCATGATAGGTGTAATGTTGATGCCGTAAGATATACCAATTTAACTGTCATCACCCTGCCACAATGAGAGCATTGAAATTTCTTATTATGATTCTTTTTTTCCCTGTTGTATGAACGATCTTTTTTTTTTACTAAGGGGCCGATTGTGAAATCTGAATTCTGAAATCTGAAAACTAAATACTTTAAGTTACTGAATTGGTTAAGTGCTGAAACTGGTTAGATTGTTTGATAATGGTATGGATATGAAATCTGAAAATGATTTATTTAACAAGTTTGTCATTGCGTATATCAACATGTGTCATTATAACAATATTTTTTTTCATATATATATTTTTAGATAAGGTGATTAATGTTTATTACATATATAAGAATTATAATAAAGTAATATATTATAGCGATAATATATGTTTATTATGTTCGTGTGCTAGCTATTTATTATATGTGTATTATAACCATATCATATGTTCATATAACGATATTATATGCTTATTATATTTTTAATCAAGGTGATTAATGTTTATTATATATATTTTCATATATGTTTATTATATGTATACTATAATGATAAGAAAAAATGAGATCGTCTTCGAAAAAAAAATAAATAAATAAAATTGAGATGGGAGACATGCAAACTATTTTTCGGCAAAAAAAAAACAGGAGTATTATATGACAAATAACTGTGCTCTAAAAATGTTTTCCGATGCATGTTTAAAAAAATAGAGAAGTTAGAGCAAACGCAATGGCTTTTGTTTTCAAGCCTTTCATTGACACGTCAGGAAGATAAAAGTTCTTTTAAGAGCAATTGTAATGGTCATTTGAATAATGAAGTCTATTTAAATGTGGGTTCCACCAAATAAATGTGAATTGTAGTTTAAATCAAGTCAATAGCTGTAGTAGCTTTCAATCTAAATTTTATAATAAAATCAATATTTAAAACAAAATCAAAAATAAAAAAGACAAATATATATGAAAAAAAACGTTGAAAAGTTTGAAAGAGGAAAGAGAAATTTAAAAAATATTAAAAAAGGAGTCTAGATGCCATTCTATATTTGGATTTCCATCTAAATGGCATTAATGTTTTTCAAATCTATTTTAGAGTCATTACAACAAAATAAAAATATCAATGGCTTCCAAAAACATTGACTTTAGTGCAAATGACTTCTATTTTGAAGCCATTACAGTTGCTCTAACAAAAAAATATTGGGTAGTGGCTTTTAATTTTCTCCGTTTCATGTCCCAAGCTTGTCGAAGACCTTCGATCTGCAGAAACCTTGGCGGACGTTAAAACTCTCTCGTACTGAATTAAAAAACTATAAAATCATATTGCAGCCAATAAAATAAAGACAAAAAAGGCTGCTATGGTAACTTTTTTGTTTTCTCATTTTATCTTTCTTTCAAACATTTTTTCAGAATAATTAAGAGTAGTGATACATCAACTATTCCTTTCAACACAACACATTCAACACCACACATTTTTTAGGACCTATCACATTAAAGAATTCATTACTTTAATGAATGGATTTGAATCATGTAGTGGTATGTACACTATATAAATGTGTAGTGCACATACCATTACCCAATAATAAATTAATCCAATTCACTCAAAAGCCACTACCCTTCATTTTTCTATCTCCTCGATCTCCTGGATATGGCCTAGTGGTGAAGGCATGGGTGTTGTAGTGACACTGCCCTGGACTATGTTCTGGAGGCCAGTTCGATTCGATTCCGTGAATGAGGTTTATTTCCGATTGATAACACCCTTCAGATCATAGAGTTGGTCGACAGCGGCCCATGTTGGAGCTCTACTAGTTTACTCGATTAACTCTACTCATTCCTGTAGGATCAGGGGCGAGGAGGACCTCACGGTTAGGGTTTAACCGTTTTTCTAAATCTCCCCTCGATAACTAATATGTTGTGGGCCATAAACCTTTTTCGATACCATTTTTGCAATCGGCCATTACTTATGCTCTTAAAAGATAAAAACCATAAATATGGCACGTTCTTCTTAATGCAATTCACCGTTAAGCGGCCCAGAATACGCTGAAAAGTAATAGCGTAAAATGAAACGAATTTCAGATATTCTGAATTTAATAAGAGACGGGAAAAAACATTAACAAACATATCTTAATTAATTATCACTTAATTTTTTTTATAATAAGTACTTAATATTTTTAACAAACAACCCCTAAGCATGCCAAAAATGACCGAAAACAAGAGCACATCAGCAAACAAAAGAATCACAAAAATGAAGTAGGATGCATTTAGAGAAACAGTATTTAATTATTACACTCAATCTAAATAAAACAATATTGTCATACTTCAAGTTTTAAGTTTTTAATTTTTAATCATTTGCTTACTAGATTTAGGGACGTCACGTTGCGGTCGGCTTTGTAGACCCAAGAGTTCAGTCCTATATGTTGTCATTTTATTTTATTTTATTACTTTATTTGTGTTGGTAAATGACATAGAAACTTGTCCAATCGTGTTGACCGGTTAAGTAACTAGAGAGGGAGAATGGTTTGATTTTAAAGATATTTTGACCTTGGATTATCGCAAGGTGTTTATTCTCCGGGAATCGTTTACTTCGTAATCCATGTTTTATTATATTATATATAGTAAAATCACCTTAAGTCATTAATTCGTATAAAGTAGCTTTTTTTAAATTTAATTCATATATACCAATAGGGTATCGGCTTAATGGTTTAAACTAGGTTATAACCTGATAGAGATCAGGGTTCGAATCCCGTTTGGGGCAAATTGTGTATGTGTGAATTTTTTGTGTCCGAAAAAAAAAATCATATACAATAGTTGACCAGTTGTTTGTGGTACGTAATAATAAGAATAATCATTTAGCCTCCTAACTTGTGAATTTAACAAATACAAAAAATATTTTAGACTTTTTTTATATAACTTATCACGATCTTTCATTTTTTAAAAACTATGTGAAACCATAAACTTATAACTTGAAACAAATACAAAAAATATTTTAGACTTTTTTTATATAATTTATCACGATCTTTCATTTTTTAAAAACTATGTGAAACCGTAAACTTATAACTTGAAACGAATCTTGATGCCAATGGATCATGGCGGACTTGGGTTTCGCGATCTTAACAGCTTCAATCTGGGTCTTCTAGCCAAGCAGGTGTGAAGGGTTGTAAAGTTGCCAACCTCACTGGTGAGTTGTGTATTTTTCATGCAAAGTATTTCAATAATGGGAACATCCTAGATGCAGGGTTTGGGACCAAGTTGTCCTTCCTTCGCGGAGCCTTTTAGAGGGTAGAGACCTTTTGGTTCGGGGGCTATGTTGGTGGGTGGGGAATGGGTCGTTGATTAGAGTCTATTTAGATGTTTGGCTCTCTTTGTTGATGTTGTGAAATACAACGAAAACGAAAGAAAGAATACGGAAGTATACTAGTCAAAGAATAATTCAAGAGTTAAGTTACAATGCGGCTGATCATGAGAATTTATATCTTCATACACCTCATTAGTCAGTAAAAAGTAAGGGGCCGTTCGTTAAATCTAAAGTTTGAAGTTTGAAATCTGAAGTCTGAATGCGTTAATTTACTGAAATCTGAAAATAATTAGATCGTTTGATAACTCAATCTTAAATTATTATTTCAGCCTTACAACACTTCAAGATATAAAAAAACCAGAAAATATATATATGAAAGTTACATATTAATGTAACACCCTGAAATTTCAGAAAGGGTAAAATGATAATTAGGTATGTGTCTATGACCTAATTATTATTTAACATATTTATTTAATTAAAAAGGTTTTATTTTAATGGATTTTAATTAACGGGTATAAAAAGAACCATTACCTAACCTACCTATGTATTAGTTTTGTACACGGAAATTCTATCTCCAATTGGACGAGACGCTGTACAAAGTAAAACGAAAAATTCGAATGCTGGTTTTCAAATTCGGGGTTTAACGGTTGATTTTCGGTGTAGACCATACTAGAAGAAAAATTAATCTCCGTGACGAGGCGATCGTTTCGATACTAGCCGTTCTTTTTTCGGTAAGTTTTCCTTTTTAGCCCTAAATCTAGATTCCGTATGTTCTTGAGAAAAATCTAAGCTTTGGTGAATTAGAAAGTTGTCTAATCGTAGTGTAATGGTTATTTATCGTAGGTGATTCGTAGAAGTTGTTGGAATCGAGAATTGAAGTTTTTTACTATCCGTTTACGCTTTCATTCGCTTTTGAAATTGCTAAGGTAAGGGGGTGTTTTTCAATCTGTGTTTTTGTTATATTCCGAATATATTGCAGTCGTAATGTGCTGTGCATATTTATTTGTAATTAATATTCCGATGGCTGTTTTAATGTGATGTAAGCATATATTAATGAATGTCAATGTTATTATATTTTACTTGGTTGGGAATGGTCCTGGGTTAAATTCCCAGATGTCATGTCGGTGGCCCAAGCAGAAGGTATGCTATTGACATATGAATGTCTTTTGTTTAAATTATTATATTATTACATTAATTTGTTCTGTAGATGTGTATTCCTAAGGAAAAAAGGGAATAAACCATAGGCACTGTATTTAGGAAAAAAAAAAAAAAAGGGATATATTATATGTTATTTCCAGATTGTAATAATAATAATTATTATAAAAATAATATACATGGTGGTGTTGATGTTCCTAAATATTATTATATGAGATAATATTCATCTTGTTTGGGTATTATTTGTGTACAATGTGTTATGGTTTCATATGTATATTTTTGTGGGACATCATATGTTAATTTGCAATGTCTAACATCGACTTCTGATAGCCTTGGTTCTACACCACAACTGAGACCCTCTGCGGGGAGAAGGTGGGAGCACCGGAAGACATTGTTTAGGCCTTGTGTGACATTGACTTAGTAGTCAATGATTCTTTTACAACGTGCTAGGCAGCGTAATTAGATGTCTAGGACAAGAAGTCCTTAGGAAGCCTTTATGTGAATGAACCAGGTGGTTAGAACTTAACTCGTAAATACATATGTGGAAGTCTAAAAGCTAAAACGTCAATATGAGGCACGTCTATTCTTCTTAGCATTGGACTATTACACTCCTTTACTTGGTCTGATGCCAAGGGACATGTGTGACTCCCACACGAGGACCTAAGCCTGTGCCCTTGAGGTGCTTCCACTGTTGCGGTGCAGTTGTTCACCATGCGTAGTGTCCTTTGGTATTGATGTAACAAACCTTACTGGTGCAAGGATGTACTACAGAGCTAGTAGAGGGTGAGTGAGCTATACTGTTACAACCTATGTGGTAGTGATTGTAGAAGATTTTCATGTTATATAAATGTACGTGTTGCCTTTAATTGTAACCGTTTATTCTACCCCTTAGTAAGTACATATGTACTTACCCCCTCTTCTCTCTTGTCCCCACCCCGAGAAGGTAGTGTTTTTGTAGGTCGTTTTTTAGGCCACTGAGGAGTGACCCGGAGATGATGCAGATGACGTCTACTGTCTTTACTTTTAGTTTACTTTTGGGTATAGATTCTCTTGTCCTTTGTAACGATGGAGATCAATTGTTTGAGTTTTTGGTTAACGTTTAGTAACGGATACATTTGTATTTGATGATTATAATAAGTCTTTGATGATGTATTAGTCGCAGCCTGTGTTACTTTTGAACATTTATTAGTTGTTTTAGTTACCCGAGTCAGTCTTTTTGTCTTCTGCTTGTTCTCTGATGTCTGCTTACGTAATGCTTCCGCATATAATTAGATTAAAATTTAATTATATGCGTGCCGGGCGTTCTTTTCCGGATAGGGACTCGGTATCCGGGACAGGGGCGTCACTGTTGGTATCAGGGAGGCAAGTAACACCGCTGCATAGGATTTAAACTAAGAAGAGTTGGTCTAGCCGTGTTAGGTATGTGAGTTGGGAATCTTGGAGTCAGATCTTTTATGTGTCGAACCTCTTAAGTTAGCCCGCTAAGCAAGGAACCCTATAAGGTCGAAGCCTTTAAACCAAACCATGTTACCTAGAATCAAGTGAAACTCTTTAATAAAACTTTGGGATCGGAGTCTTATGCCTACACCTTCAAGTTGAGGTTCTCTTGGTTGAATCTTCCTTACACTCCCTGTCGTGATCTTTCCACTTTCATATACATCGTGATCTTTCCACTTTCATTTACACATCAATATCAAAGTCTACTTTTGACTTGGCCAACCTTTGTAGGGTATGGTATCTTACTCAACTCTATAAATCCTATGACCCTGCTTTGCTTGATATGGGTTCCACATGAACTCCATATACAATTATATCTTTTCCAAGTGCTTCTTATTCAATTCAACCACCGGTGTTAAAGGTTTATTGCTTTAATACATGGTTTTCATCGTCCTTGGAGTTAACTTTATCCAACACAATCGAGTGCTTTTGTTCCTGTGTTTGCCTTTCATGTAAAACAGTTTCTATTGCTCCAAAAATTCTGAAAATTTCAAGAATATTGGATCACTGTTTTGTCTATAATTTCTCTTTATACATCAACTCGATAATCATTGTGGATGGTTCAGAAAATCCATTTTGATGCCGGACACTTTGTCCAGAAAATCTGCAGCAGCACTTTCATTTCTTCTTCTGTTTTGAAAAGGTTAAATGCCTTCAATTGACCTGAATTTTTGATATGTTGCAGACAACACCTTTATCTATAATTGTCCTCTTGGAATCAAGTTCAAATTCCTTTTTGTTTAATCTCAATCTGCAATTCACATCATCATTGACAAATCTGGAAATTCTGACAGCTTCTGCCCTCGGCAACAATAATTGTTTTTGACCGACTTATTGACATCCAAAAATTCTAACCTTTTGCTATCACTTGGAAAACTCCAGTACCTAAATCTTTTCTCTTTTGATCGTGCTAAAATTCCTTTTCTTTGGGGCTGTACGAGTCGATAAAGACAGATCCGGAGTAAATATCAACTCCAACCGCCTAAAAAGAACCTTCACCTCATGACTTAAGGCAAGGCTAAGAGAGTGATAAGTTATGACTATTATGTTTTGGAAATTGATCCCTGGAGTTTGATCTCCTCCTGAGTCAAGTCTTTTAGAAGGGTGTTTGTGAGGCTAACATTATGGTTTCTTTTGTAGGTATAACCAAGCACCAAGACGTTACCTTCCGGTATGCCATGTTTGAAGTTCAAATCCTTTTATGACTTTTTTTTCAATCATGTGTTTTCTAGTAAACTACTTCCCATTTGATTCCTTAGTCGAGATCCTTTTCAGCACTACTCACCATCTTGTGCCATGAGTTACCTCAGAAGCATATCTTCTTAAGTCTTTTTTCCAAACAAGTTCACACCTTTTTACCTTTAAATTAATGAAGCAAGTCCCCTCTGACTTTGCATTGTTGCACTCATACCCTTCCTTTCAAATCCATAATTGATTAAACTTTCTAATGTCAGAACATTCTTCTTAGTTGTAACTTTCTCTATTAATGCTGCATGTTCTTTCATGGTATGCATCTCATCTTTTTGCCAGTCAGATCTTTAAACCTACATTTACACCCTTTACAGTTACTTACCATCAACCTTCTGACATTTTATGCTAAACAAATTTCAGACAGAAGGTAGCCGTTTGCCAGGTGCCTTCTGAACCTATCTAGCCAACCATCATTTGAACTCCCTAAATTTTATTAATTTCAATTCAGGGAATGCACCTTGTATCTTTCAGTTTTAAATCTCTTTCAGGCCATTTAGAACTATGAACTACCAGACACACCTTTTGACATTCCCTCTTCTATCTTGGTGTTTCTATAACAATTTTGTTACACCGGTTGAAATGTCTATTTTATTTTGGCCCTTTTCGTCTCCCCATAAGGGATAACTCTGAGCATTCATTATTTAGCACTGTACTACCCATCTCGAGCAGTGCAACCATAAACCTTTGATTTGGATCATCAATGATCTTCTAAACTTCTTTGAAAGTTTGAATAAACTCTATGGAATCAAACTTTATCCGGCATTTCTTTATCGTAGACCCTTTTTTCCAAAACTTTAAAATTCCTTTTTACATAACCTTGAGGAATTTTCTACCATAAATCAATCTTGAAATAACCTTCCTTTGATACAAACTTGGACACATCGTGACAAGTTTCACCCTTTCTGAAGACCTTTTGGTATGCTCGTTTTGGCCCCGTAACTTCTTTAGGTTGAGATCTTTATCCTTTTTGGACTTCTCAACTGTTTAGTCTTTCAGGTGCTCGACCTTGCACTCTTGCTGTGTTTTTTTTTCTTCTGTTGTGGGATGATTACCCTACAACATTTATGATAATTGAGAACCCTCTTAATTCGCCAACATCCATTATATTGATCAAAATAATTAATACAAAAGGTCACCTGCCAAACTTTCTCGAATCCAATATTTCTTTTCTTGAAGTAAATGTCCCTGGTCCACCACGGATGTTTCTCTTAATGTCTACACTTTCTAAAAGCTTATGTGAAAGCTCATTACCTTTCTTTCAAACGGTTTGAGTTCCTTCATGAGACCGCCCGTATCTTCATGGAATTACACCTTCCTAAAAGAATCTCACTGCAAGATATTCTTTTGTTCTACCTTCTGGTGGCTATCCTTTGCATCAACATACTATGCCCTTGCTTCAACTTTGAACCAAACATGTTTCGTGTGCATTATTCCTTCTTTGGCTTACCAAGTTGACCTACCACCTGGTGCTCAACTTGTCACTTTTCAATATCTTTGGCCTCCCCCCCAAAAAAAAACACGCTCATCTCTCTTTGTGTGGTTTGCACCACGTTTCGGCCCTTATTGTTTCCACATCGGTTTCACCTTCGGATCTTGTATAAGATATTTTATATCTTCCTCACTGTGGTATAGGGATTGGGTCGGGCCGTCAGGGATAAGGTATGGAGAATGCATGCTCCCTTCTTTCCGAAAAGTTTATGAAGCCATTCAGCTGGGATCCTTGCAGTTCTTCAGCAAACTTGTGTTGCAGTGGTGGAGGTTGAGATCAAAAGAAGTCAAGTATGCCAGTAGTTGTGGGTTAGTCGGGAAGCTCAAGCATTCATGACATGGGTCATCAATAGCAAGTAAAGTTTGTTATTTTGTTGGGTGCAAGATTTGGGGTTGTCGATGAGATCGCAAAGAAACAAAATGAAGATGCGGTTGTTGTCAGTTACAAGCGAGTGGTCGGGATCAAACCAGCCAGTGGCGTCAAAGATTGGCTTCATGTTTCGGATGTGGAAGATCTGAAGAAGACAGTGGTGGATGAATCCTACACAATAGTAATTGCAGTTCACCCCAGAGAAACCAGGACGTGTGGAGAGTTGAAACGGCACTGCCGGCCACCTTCTGTGAAGATAGAGATAGCAGAGTTTCCTATAACACCAGTTAACACGCCAGCATCCAGAAATCACCGTTTGAAGCCCTGTATGGAAGGAAGTTTAGAATGCTATCCATCTGGGATGAGCGGAACGGTAACAATCTACAAGACCAGAGTGGATACAGCGAGCCATGGAGAATGCTGAAGTGGACCGTCGCAACCTCGAGAGGACTCGAGATATGCAGAAGAGTTGGGAAGATGGAATAAGAAGACTGTTATAGTTTGAAGTCGGTGATAGAAGGCAACTAAAGGCGTCCTCAACAAGAGGAGCAAGATGGCTTGGCAGACATGCAAGATAAGCCATGGATATAAAGGCTCTTACGTGATTGTGGCTAAATTTGGACCTTTAGCTTATCCAAGTGGAGTTAACAAAATCCCTTCCCGGGTGTATGACGTTCTTCATGTGTCAATGATAAGGAAATGGTTAACCGATGTTGACGTGAAGCAAGTTTCGACCTGTAAATGGTTAAGGAGATCTTGACTTACGCGGAAGAATCAGGTGCACTTTAGAGTGGAAGACGAAGAAAATTAAGAAGGAAGACATACAACTAGTCTGAGGTCAGTGAAGTGGTCACATCGACAGAGGCAACATGAGTGATAAAAGACGAGGCATTTTGTGAAGTTCCAGAGTTCAAGTACCTCCCAGATATGTTCAGTTTTGAGGACGAAACTTGTTTTAAGGTGGGAGGGATGTAACTCCCTGAAATTTCAGAAATGGTAAAATGGTAATTGGGTATGTGTACTATGACCTAATTATTATTTAACCTGTTTATTTAATTAAAAAGAATTTAATTAAAAGGATTTATTTTAATGGATTTTAATTAATGGGTATAAAAGGAACCATTACCTAAACTACCTATTAGTTTTGTACACAGCAATTCTATCTGCAAAATTGGACGAGACGCTGTACAAAGGAAAAAAAAAGTTCGAACGCTGTTTTTCATATTCGGGGTTTAACGGTTGATTTTCGGTGCAGACCACAGTAGATGAAATTGATAACCGCGAGGAGACGATCGTTTTGATACTAGTCGGTCTTTTTTTCTGTAAGTTTTCATTTTTAGCCCTAAATCTAGATTCCGTATGTTCTTGAGAAAAATCTGAGCTTTGGTGAATTAGAAGGTTGCCTAATCGTAGTGTAATGGTCAATTATCGTAGGTGATTCGTAGAAGTTGTTTGAATCGAGGATTGAAGTTCTTTACTACCCGTTTTTGCTTTCAATCGCTTTTGAAAATATTAAGATAAATGAGTATTTTTCAATTTGCGTTTGTTTTGGGTTAAAGTTTTTTTGGGAGTTTTTTTTTGGAGTTTTTTTTATAGATAAAGTGAGTAAATTAATGATTAGAAAGTTGATGGGGTAAAATAAAGTAGAATAATGATTGATGTAGATTATGAAATGACTGGTGAAATAAAGTATAATAATGAATAAAATAATGGTAAAAAAGATAATAAAGTTGATAAAGTGAAATGATGAGAGATGATTTAATATTTTTTTATTTATTGTTGAAGATTTGATTGGTGGGGAGAATTGTAAGAAATAATTGATGATGTGAAGTAAAAAAAATCCCAAAAAAACTCCGACCTCCGTTTGTTTTGGGTTGTAGTTTTTTTGGAGTTTTTTTTTGGGGTTGTTTTAGAATAAAGTGATTGAAATAAGGATTAGAAAGTTAAGATGTTTATTTTGAAATTTGTGTAGATTATGATTTAATTGTTTAAATAAAGTAGTATAATAAATAAAATAATGGTAAAAAGGTTATAAAGTTGATAAAGTGAAATGATGAGAGATAATTTAATATTTTTTTATTTGTTGTTGAAAAAATAATTGGTAATAGAATTATAAGATATGATAGGTGAAATGGATATAAAAAACTCCGAAAAAAACTCTAACGAAAACAAACAGTCCTGGGTAGTCGTCACTAGGGTAATTTATATTCCAATGGAATGCTTATAGCATCTGTTTTAATGTGATGTAAGCATATATTAATGAATGTCAATGTTATTATATTTTACTTGGTTGGGAACGGTCCTGGGTTGAATTCCCAGATGTCATGTCGGCGGCCCCAGCAGAAGGTATGCTATTGACATATGAATGTCTTTTGTTTAAATTATTATTTTATTATATTAATTTGTATTGTAGATGTATTCCCAGGAAAAAAAGGGGGAATAAACCGTAGGTACTGTATTTAAAAAAATGGATATATTATATGTTGTTTCCAGATTGTAATAATAATAATTATTATTATAAATATAATATACAAGGTGGTGTGTACAAAGGTACTTCCCTAAGAAGTAGTCACTATTAGGTCTACCCGCTCCTCATGTGATCTGCAGGGTTAAATCCTAAAGTAGTTATTTGCGCTTTCGTTTAAAAAAAAAAAAAATAAAAAAAATAAAAAAAAATAAAAATACAAGGTGGTGTTGATGTTTATAAATATTATTATATGCGATAATATTCATCTTGTTTGGGTATTATTTGTGTACAATGTGTTATGGTTTCATATGCATGTCTTTATGGGACATTTTATGTTAATTTGCACTGTTTAACATCGACTTACAGTAGCCTTCGCTCGCACCACAACCTGAAACCTCTCATGGGTAGAATGTGGGATCGAGGAAGGCTTTGTTTAGCCATGGGACATTGACTTAGTAGTCAATGATTCTTTTACAACGTGCTACATAGTGTAATTAGATGTCTAGGACTAGAAGTCCTAAGGAAGCCTTTATGTGAATGAACCAGGTGGTTAGAACTTTACTCGTAATACATATGTGGATGTCTAAAAGCTAAAACGTCAATATCATTGGTGAGACACGTCTATTCTTCTTAGCATGGGGCTATTACAATCTTCTACATGGTCTGATGCCAAGGGACGCGTGTGACTCTCACACGGGGACCTAAGCCCGTGCCCTTGAGGTGCTTCTCGTGTTGCGGTGCAGTTGTTCACCTTGCGTAGTGTCCTTTGGTATTGGTGTAAAAAACCTTACTTGTGCAAGGATGTACTACGGAGATAGTAGAGGGTGAGTGAGCTCTACTGTTACAACCTATGTAGTAGTGATTGTAGAAGATTTTCATGTTCTATTATTGTATGTATTGCCTTTAATTGTAACCGTTTCTTCTACCCATTACTAAGTACGTATGTACTTACTTCCTCTTCTCTCTTATCCCCACCCCGAGAAGGTGGTGTTTTTGTAGGCCGTTTTTGAGGCCACTGAGGAGTGACCCGGAGATGATGCAGATGATGTCTACTATCTTTACTTTCAGTTTACTTTTGGGTATAGATTCTCTTGTACTTTGTAACGATGGAGATCAATTGTTTGAATTTATGGTTAACGTTTAGTAACGGATACATTTGTATTTGATGATTATAATAAGTCTTTGATTATGTATCAGTCGCAGCCTGTGTTACTTTCGATCGTTTATTAGTTGTTTTAGTTACCCGAGTCAGTCTTTTTGTCTTTTGCTTGTTCTCTGATGTCTGCTTACGTAAGGCTTACACGTATAATTAGATTAAAATTTAATTATATGCGTGCCGGACGTTCTTTTCCGGATAGGTACTCGGTATCCGGGACAGAGGCGTCACAATTAATGTCAGTACACACACATAGTTACATATGTATATATATATATATATATATATATATATATATATATATATATATATATATATATTTCCATACACATATATCTACATACATTCATACATACAGAAAAAAAATATGTGTGCATTATATTATTGTGATGTTATCTTATATTATATTTTCGAGTAAATAACTTCCAATTGACCCGCATTTGGGAAATGACCCGCTCCAAACCCGGTTTTCCTCCACACAAAAAACTCCAATTTAGCAACAAAAAAAACAAATATTCCCAAAAAAAAAAAATCACAACCCACACATTACTCACAAACAAACAAAAAACTGCACCACCCTCCCACTATCCTCCAATAAAGCCAAAAAAATAAATATTCCAAAAAAAGAAATACAATACCCACGCATTACTCCTAAAAAAATTAACTACACCACGATGTAACCCACGCACCACAATGTAAATCCTACAAAAATTAACTGCATTCCAAAATTAACCCACCACGCTTTCACTATCCACCTCCTCCATGATCACAACTACTATCCATTACTAAAATTCCAACAAGTTCACCACCATCATTACAATATCACAAGTTCACGTAAGTATTTTATCATCCCTTTCAAGATTCGTTTTGCTTTTCATCAATGTCCGACTATTTCTGCTTCCAGCCAGAGGAGTACAACAAATTTCATAAACAGATTGGTTACTTACAGCATTGGTACTTCCTTTCTGCTTCGTTTCATCGTTGTAACACGCATTTCAGGTACATTGCTTACTTACAGCATTGGTATTTCAGTGAAAAAATCCACATAAATTAATCGTGTGAATAAAAAATGAGCATTATAAAAAATGAACATTTTAATCAAAACCATCAGCATTATACTCAGGTACGTTGCTTACTTACACCATTGGTATTTCAGTGAAAAAATCCACATAAATTAATCGTGCTGATTTGCTGCTGCTGCTGTATATTTCCAAGTAACATCAGCATTATACTCCTGCAAAAACTAATTCACAACATCACACCACTACATTAAGTAAGCATTGTGTTACTTCACTGCATTGGTTTAAGGATACTTCATTAGCTAACATCTTTAAAAAGTATGGAATTAAGAACATTCCGCAAGATTTTCTTTCTAAAAGCAGCACAAAAAAAATCCCTTTTTCTATTTAACAGACATATGTGCATCGAAGGTGGTTTAATCCCATAATACTAAAGGCAACAGAAAATCAACGCATAGATACTATATAGAACAATACACACTGAAGAAGGGATATGATGTTTTCTTATGCTGCCCTATATTATATTTTCGAGTAAATAACTTCCAACTGACAATAGAATTAAAAATAAATGAAATGAGATTAGACTCGGGACGTAATATTTAAAAAGTCATAGAATTAAAAAGTTCCCTTTTGCTACTAAATAGAAAATTTTGTTCTAATCCCACCATACCTGAGCCAACACGGCATATAACTCGGGTTGGATTTACCTGAAAGGATGAGATATTCAGTCTGGAAATGATTGAACAAGAAAAGCTCTGATGACTGTTCAGATCTTTTACAGCCATCAATGACTAAGTTAAGGCAGATGAACCGTTGTCATCAAATCTGCAACACAAATCGGTTGTTAAAGCCATAATCAAATCAGAAATCAATGATTTGATGGTATTGTTGGTCTTTATTTTATCGACAAAATCCAATCTTGACAGCCCCATATCTTCAGGATTGGTTGGAGCATTATTTCCAGGTCCAAAACCAAATGCTTCCCTCAGCAGGTTTGAGGAAACTTCAATCTCTTGGCCATTTACTGTGGTAGTAAATGCCTCTCTATTATCTCTTATCACAATGTTTCTCCAGAAGATTACAAGAACATCTTCCAGTCCTATGTATCGTCTGATTCTTCTACCAATATTGATAGCCAACTCGGTTATGTTAGCATCAACAACAAATCCTCTGACACTTTGGCTTGTTCCAATGTGAATATCATCCTTGTCCGCCATTAGAGATGAAAAAGATGAAGAAGAAGGTTTTCAAATATGTGTTCACACAATGTGTTTGCAGAGAAATATCGATCTGAGAGTTGTATGTAATGTCTCTGTGTATATATCTGTATATAAAGAGAAAGTAGTGGGATGGTAATCATCGATAAAGTGTCAGACGTGTAATTGTAGCATTAACCACGATTAAAGTTGGAATAAATGAGATTTTGCCATGTGTCCCACTAGTTGAATCCATGATAGTTGTATTCATTGGATATTTGTAACTGCGGTTATAAAGGATAGGAATAATATCCAATTACAGTTGACTTCATTTAGGTTTGACTGTCTTGTAATATATAGTTCAGCAGCCTTGGTGTTCAGTAGACTTGGATCAAGCGATCTGGCGATAAAGAATGACTTCGCTGACCCTCACCGACAAAGTATCTCTGCTGATCTTCAATTCCTCTTGTTTTGTCCAACTGATAATACAAGATGAAGTTTAACACCAATGTCTGATCTGTCAACTGAGCTCACCCAATATGACAAAGACCAATCCCCTTGGAAACTTCATTTGCTCAATTGTCCAAACATAAATAAGTACATGGAATTGTTGATACCAATGACTAGTCTGCTAAGTGAGCTCACCCAACATAGTAAAGACTAATCCCCTTGGTGAATTCCAGTACATTGCTGATCAAATGTGTATCAGTCAACTTTTATAATTCCAAGTTCAGTCCTTAACTTAACAAATCTTTCACTATCCAATGGTTTAGTAAAAATATCAGCAAGTTGATCTTCAGTAGGGATGTAAAGAATCGCCACATATTTCTTTTCAATATGATCTCTTATAAAGTGATGTCTCACATCAATATTCTTGGTTCTTGAGTGCAAAACAGGATTTTCTGTGATTGCAATTGCACTTGTGTTGTCACACATTATAGGAATTTCTCTTTCTTTAATTCCATAATCCCTTAACTGTTGTCTTAACCATAATATTTGTGCACAACAACTTCCAAAGAGACTATATATTTGATTCAAAGATAGAAGTGATATAGAGTTCTGCATTTCTTGCTAAACCAGGAAACTAGTCTATTCCCCATCAATTGACAAGTTCCTGTGGTGCATTTTCTATCAACCTTACATCCTGCATAATCAGAATCTGAGTAGGCTATAACCTTGAAGCTTCCATCTTTTGAATACCATATCCCTACTCCCAAAGTCTCTTTTAGATACTTGAGAACTCTTTTGACTGCAGCTAAATGACTTTCTTTTGGTTTAGATTGAAACCTTGCACAAACACTTACAGCAAAGGATATATCAGGTCTGCTGGCAGTAAGGTACAACAGACTGCCTATCATCATTCTGTATAAGGTCTGATCAACATATTTCCCTTCCTTGTCTTCATCCAATCTAATGTTTGTACTAGGAGTTGATACCTTGGTGCTATTTTCCATACCAAATTTCTTCAGTAGCTCCTTGGTGTACTTGGTTTGATGAATGAAGATTCCACCTTTCATTTGTTTGACTTGTAATCCTAATAAATAGTTCATTTCTCCTATCATACTCATTTGGAATTTACTTTTCATCAGATTAGCAAACTTTTCACATTGCAATTCATTTTCAGAGCCAAAAATTATGTCATCAACATAAATCTGTACCAGCAGGGTGTTGTCTCCTTTATTGATTCTGAAAAGAGTCTTTTCAATGGTTCCTTTGGTAAAACCATTGTCCACTAAGAATTGAGATAGGGTCTCATAACATGCTCTTGGTGCATGTTTCAAACCATAAAGTGCCTTATTGAGTCTGTACACTTTATCTACTTGATCTTTAACTTCAAAACCAGGAGGTTGCTGAACATAAACCTCTTCTACCAGAATGCCATTCAGAAATACACTCTTGACATCCATCTGGTATACTTTTGAATTTTTTGTAAGAAGCATATGCCAAGAATAATCTTATAGCTTCCAATATTGCAACCGGGGCATATGTCTCATGAAAGTCTATTCCTTCTGCTTGAGAATAGCCTTTTGCTACTAGTCTAGCCTTATTCCTTACAATGGTACCAGATTCGTCCAATTTGTTTCTGTATACCCATTTGGTTCCAATTGTATTTGCATGATTAGGCCTTTCCACTAGTGTCCAAACTTGATTTCTTTCAAATTCATTCAATTCCTCTTGCATAGAAATTATGCAATCTGGATCTGATATTGCTTCTTCAACAACGTAAGGCTCTATTTGAGATAAAAAAAACAAGTAAACATTGCTTCTAGTTGTCTTCTAGTCCTCACACCTTGCTGAATATTGCCAATAACTTGCTCAGCAGGGTGATTCCTTAACCATTATGGATTTTGGTTAGTTTGATTTTCAGGAGCATCATCTTCAAGAGGGTTTCTGCATTTGTTTTGACAAGGGTTCAACAGATCCTTGAACTACCTCGATCGTTGCATCAAGAGTGTTACCAAGAAAAGGGCAGAGTCGAAATCTTTAAATCATTTATCCTTTCCAAAACATCAACACATTCTGGATCAGTGACTTGTTGATTCTCAGCAGGTTCTGAAGCTTCATCTTCCATTCCAGTGAACTTAGGTTCATCAAATACAACATGTATTGTTTCTTCATGTTTCATTGTTCTTTTATTCAATATCCTGAATGCCTTGTTGATAGAAGAATATCCCAAAAAGATTCATTCATCTGATTTTTGGTTGGAAAGTCTTCAGTTGCTCCTTATGATTTAATATAAAACATTTGCTTCCAAATGGATGGAAATAGGATATATTAGGCTTCCTTCCATTCCAAATCTCATAAGGTGTCTTCAGCATCTTCTTGTTCACTGAGGTCCTATTTTGGGTATAGCATTCTGTATTGACTGCTTCAGCCCAATATATTTCAGGCAATAGAACTTCACAAATCATGGTCCTTCCTGCTTCTTTCAAAGTCATGTTTCTTCTCTCAGCAACCCTATTTTTCTGAGGTGTACAAAGAAAGAAATTGAGCTTGATGCAAAGACACCATTCCGCTTCACAAGATTCTCTTATTACTTTATTGAGAAATTCATACCACTTTGTCTCGATCCGATTTTCACTCATCACAAACTTTTCTCATTTTGAAATCTCTTCAAAAGTTCAGACATCTTTTGAAGTGTTTCACTTTTCTTGTTCATGAATACTACCCAAGTGTATCTTGAATAATCATCCACAAATACTAGAGGGTACTTCTTTCCTGTTACACTTGTTGGTGTTACTGGTCCAAATAGATCAATGTGCATCAGCTCCAAAACTCTTTTTGTTTATTGCTTAGTCTTTGGCTTGAAGCTTGATTTTGTTTGTTTACCTTGTTGACAAGCATCACATATAGCATCCTTTTTTAATGTGATCTCAGGTAAACCAATCACTAGTTTCTTCTTCACCAACTGATTGATATCATCAAAATTTAGATGATTTAACTTCTTATGCCATAACCAATTAAGTTCTGACTTGGTATGCACAATCAGGCATGTTTCGAACAAAGAGTGAGACCATTCCACAACATACATGTTTTGTTGTCTTTTCCACCAAAGACAACTTGATCACCTCTTTCACTAATGACAATACATGTGCCTTTGTCAAAAGTGACCTTGTAACCTATGTCACAAAACTGTCCAGTGCTCAGTAGGTTGTAGTCCAGTCCTTCCACAAATGCAACATTCTTGATAGTTAATCCATTTCTCACAAGTGTGCCATATCCTCTTGTGTATCCTGGGGTGTTCTTGTTGCCAAAATTCACTCTTGGACCATCCTTTGCCACATAGTTTGTCAAACAGTGCTTATTCTTTTTCATATGTCTGGAACATCCACTGTCAAAGTACCAGACACCCTACAAAACAAAGTTAAGGTATTTTAGGTACCCAAAACTGTTTGGGTCCATAGTGGTCAGTGTTAAGCATGACCCTTGGCAAAGTTCCATAAGGTCTTCTTTGAAAAGTGTTATACTTTTGTTCATACATGTATTCTACACATCCATAAGGTCTAACATTTGGTTGTGTAGAACTCACATATGATTTCCGGCCTTTTGGTATGTAATGTTGTTTGGAGTGATTTCTATTGTTAGAGGCACTAGTATAACCTAGGTTTCTTTTCTGTCTGCTAGGAATGTACTGTAATATGGAGTCATTGAGGTCCCCTTTGAGGTCATGTATAAGTCTCTCGCCGAGTCCTCTCATGGAGTCCTTTGCTGAGGTTTTACCCAAGCAGTATGGTTATATCTATTGTTTCTAGTAGTAGGTGCAGGAATATTCCAATCATCGTCAGTAGGGAATAATCTACCTTTCCCCCTGCGATAAGTATCCCTAGAATGATTGACATTCTTAGGTTTAGGATTCTTATCCTTGGAATATTTCTGATTTTTGCCCTTTTGTGGTCCAACAAACTTGGTAGCAGGTCTGCTATCAGTAGGTCTAGAAGGTGCAGCAGTCCTTCTTTTGGATTTATTCCTTTTATTAGGTACTGATGTCCTTTTTGACTTCTAATTTTGCCTCTTTGAAGTGTTCTCAGTAGGCTTCACTGCCTCAACAACCTTTTTGGGAGTTGGATCTTGTGCAGGTACAAACTTAGGACCACCTCGTACCAGTTCAAGAACCTTCTGTGGATCCACTCTTATTGGATTGTTGAGTTCTAAATCCAAGGCCTGTTCTATCACCATAAGGCTTTCCAGATTTGAATGCAGTAGTGGAACTAGATTGTTCAGCAGATTCAGTAGCTACTGAATGTACAACAGGCTTATGCTGATTCTGTCCAACCTCTTTTTCTTTTCCTTTGTGAATTTTTAATTCAGCTTTTAACCTTTCAACTTCTATTTGAAGAGCTTCTTTTTCAGCCTTCACAATCTCATAACCAGATTGTATTATCCTCAGTTGATTAAGGATGGCATCCAAAGTTTCTTCATTGCTAGAATTTTTAGGATGTGAACCACAAGTTGATTCACAATCACTTTCAGCAGGAGTGTTTATAGATACATAATTGTATACCTCCTCAGTTTCATCCATATTTTCCATTAAAGCATAATCATCCATATCAGCAACAAGTGCAGTATCATCAGATTCATTTCCCTTTTCTGATTCAACTTCATATCCTGATTCATCTTCAGCAATCATAGCTTTCTTGCCAGATCTTCTTTACTGAATTTTGCTCTTCCGTAGGTCTGGACAATCAGGTCTGAAATGTCCAGGCTTTTTGCAATTGAAGCACATATAATCAGGTTCCTTTTTCTGTTTTAGTTCATGACAGTCAGGTTTGAAGTGTCCTGGTTTCTTGCATTGAAAGAACAAGTAATCATTGTCTTTCTTGTATTCATCCTTCTTCTTTTCACTAGATTTCTTTGTGAAATTCCTTGGAGAACCCCTTCCAGTTTTCATCATTCTGATTTTCTTGCTCAGTAGGGCAATATGCTCTTGCATCTAATCCAGTAGGTCATCTTGAGCTCATGATGCTTCTTCTTGGTGTGTAGTAGCCAATGCAGTGGTCTTTGGTTCTTCTTTTTCAGTCTCAGGTACAAGTTTCTTGCTGAATTCATAAGCCTTGAGATCTAAAAATAATTTGAAGGTGTCCTCTTCATGTAGACTTCTCATTTCTTCTTTGGCAGTCACCTTCATTTCCCAAACTTCTTTTGCAGGTAATGCTTCTAAGATTTTAGAGTTGATTTCTTCTTTTGAGTAGTTTACACTCAGTAGGGTGAGTTCATCCATGATGGCATTGAATCTTGATTCCATTTGTTCAATGGTTTCATTTGGTTTCATTTTGAAATCTTGGAACTTCTTCTTTGCCACACTGATTTTGTTCTTCTTGATTGCATCAGTGCCTTCACAAATTAATTGGAACTTATCCCAAAGTTCCTTTGCAGTCTTGCAATCTTTCACTTTCATGTACATATTGCTATCCAAGGTTCTGTATATGATATCAATAGCAATATTGTTGAGGTTTGCTCTTTTTCTATCTTCAGCATTCCATTCTCTTTTTGGTTTTGGAATGCACTGAGTTTCAGTTCCCACTGTTACTGACTTGGTGATCTCAAGTGGTCCATCTGTCAACACATCCATCATCTCATCATGTGTTGCAGCTAGAAAGGCCTGCATACGATGTTTATATTCATCAAAACGATCTAAAGAACACATCAACATAGTTCTAGCATACTGGTTGTTATCTATGATGCAAAGCTTTGAAAATCAGAAACTTTTCTCAAACACAACAAGTAGGATTACTTCAGAACATAAGAACTACTCCGATACCAATTGTTGGTCCCTTAAAAAGGCTTTGGTTAAGTTTAGAGGGGGAGGGGGTGAATAAACTTAACACTTAAAACTTTTGGAGTTAACAAACTCAAAGAAGTTCGAGAGCCTCCGACCTCTCGAGTAGTCTTGACATTTCGATAGTCTGGCCGATCGTTGATTTTACTGAATTTGTTGCAGTGGAATATATTCAAGTGAAGCCTTATTACTTGTTGTTAAAATATGATACCAAGTATTAGATACTCAGTAGTGTGAGTGTGTGATTCAGTTGCTAGTTTTAGTAGGTTGATGTGCTTAATATACTAAATGCAGAAAGTAAATGCCGAAATCAAGTAGGCAATTTTTATAGTGGTTCCAGGTAGTGTAATCATGTCAGTCCACTCTTCTCTTATGATGTTGGAGGTAATTCACTAGAGATCTTTGAGGTTGCAGTAACAAAAATCCCTAAGTTGTCTGTCCTTCACCAATAACTATGGCTTCTAAACTCGAACACTTGGAGCAGGTAGGTTTGTTTGCTCCAAAGTCTTCCACTGGTCCTTGAAGGGTAGAATTGCCTCTTCACCAGTTCAACCACAAACAACAGTTCTTGACACCTAAGTGCTTCTCTGTCTTCCACAGGTTTCTTGTAAAAGAAAGTTTGAATCAAGTAAGTGATTCAGCTTTTAGCAGCTTGATCTGGATGAAATGATCAGCAACTTGATGTCTTCAAGTGAGTGAACTTGATGTAGCTTGATAGCAGGTTGCACTTGAAGAATCTTCTAAATTAGTAGCTTTAAGTTCAATAACGTCGGCAGGGTGATTTCTTGATGAGAATCTGATAGCTCAAGATTGATTGTTGTTTTTCTTCAAACTTCATCCTTCGTTTCTATATCAGGGGTCTTCTATTTATAGGTGAGAATCCTTGTGACTTATATTTGAAATTCAAAACATAGCCGTTTCAGATTTATCCCCATCTTGACTTGCTTTCTGTCCTCAGACATAGATCGACACCTTTGTCGATTTACTTTTTGATTTGATCGTCTACCCTTTGACTCGTATCCATTGGCTAAAGCTCTGAATCTTTCCAACGTCTCTTTAATCTTAACCATTAATTTGTTGACAAAATCAAAAGTTGTTATATGTCCTTATCCTTGTAATCTTCCAATGTAACCTTTGGTTAAATCGAAATATGTATTCAGCAGGTTCCAGTGTATGTAAGTCTGCTGAAATACTTGTCAGTCAGCTGTCTGAAGTTTGCTATGTTCATAAAACACTTCAGCTGACTATCTTTTATCTAACTTATGATTGTGAAGTTAGATTACACCATTTTGAACATAAATAAGTTCCAATCACCACTAAACTTATGGAACTTAGACCTTGAACATAAGGTATATGTAATCAGTTTAGGTCATCACAGACTTCCCTAAATTCTGATTCCATATCCTTGACTTTAAATACTAAGTTTGATCCCTTAGCCTTCAATAACTGAGTTTGAGCCCTCAGCCTTCAGTCCTCAGCAGGTTCCTAAACCTATACAAGGATCAAACTCTAATAAGCCTATGCATATGATCTAGACAACTTTTTGCATTTGCTCTATAACAGCTAGTCTGACACTCATCACTAAAACTTAAAATATGTCCAAGAGTTTGATTGATTTAAGCAAGCCAAATTAAAGAACCAAAACAAAAATCATTTTTTAACCAAAACAAGAAAATTTATGTGAAGACAACGAAGGAAGCTAGATTGGTTCATATAGTACAAAGTCAAACAAACTCAAAAGTTACTCCGGTAAGTACATTTCCTAAACATGTTGCATAAGATGGACGTGACTTTATTCCCTCCTCTTTCTCCCTCAACAAGAGCAAAAGATCGAGCAAGATAAAGGTATGGTGCTGATTGCTCTACTTTCCAGCAAGCTAAAAAATCACATCAACAAGATCAAATGCTATATAAATAACTTATACATCGAAATAGAAAATGTGTATCAACCTGCCCCAAACATGCTCTGTAGGATGAATCATTGATAATTATCAGGTGGTATAACGCCCCGTTCCCGGATACTGAGTCCTTATCCGGAAAGGAATGTTCGACACGTATAGCATCAAATAAATTTAATATTATATGTCAGCCTCTACATCGTTGTATCAAATAAAAGCAAACAGAAACCGAAAAGACTCGGGCACACCCATAAATGCTCACTAAGAATAGATCACAAACTAAACTAAAGATAGAAAGGTTTCTTACAACAACGAAACAAATCTTACAACATACGATGACTTAAAGAAAGATACAACAAACTCGTCTTACAAACTAGAAATAAAAGATACAACATGTTCTTTGAAATTAAAGACAACATAGTCTATTTCATGAACAAATAAAAAAACTGAAACGTCAACGAAGCATCAACATCATCATCACATATTATCCTCACACTCCTCATCGAGCTCAAGATCAACATGTTCGTCTTCTCACCCCACAATGCAAACAAAACTAACATGCAAAGGAGGTAAGTACATAGGTACTTAGCAAGAGTAAGAAGCTAATGTATAATTAAAGTTTTACAACGAAAATGTTCAAATTATTAATTATTAAGTTATCTTTATGTGACCGACACAACTCTAGGGTTCACTTCATGCTCATCAACATGTCGTGACTATTGGTTTCTAGCTTAGCTTATCTTTGTTACATCCGCACTCAATGGCACTACGCATGGTGTATATTCACCACGAGATATAACTTTGCAACCTATCAGTGGATCACACCGATAGCCGCAGGATGAACCCAATACTGTACACATTCGGTGAAGTCCCTCTATTCCGAGTGCCCCTTCGATGCTAGTAGAGTTGTTCATTCACGAAGTCCCTCTACTCCCGGTGCCTTTCAAAGGCCAAAGATAGTTATTCGCTTTTGTCGACCGCCCACACATCACGATATGACCTCGTGCACGATGAGATAATGACATGATGTTCGACTCTTAACTACACGGTTACGTTTGTTATTAATTGTTAACTAGCCACCAAAGTGTTTTCAAGGAAAACTCCATCACATCTACTACTCTCTTTTTTAGACCACTAGACACAGACAAGGCCTAGCACATACACAGACATTGATGGATATTAATCCATCAAAGCACCGGCCAATCATACTCTTCCCACGGTCCAGAACTCAAATCTTAGGAAGAATCCATTCGGTGCAGGAACTAAACGCATCAAGAGCTTAATCGTGGCTTGTTCATGTTAATTTTTAGTTATTATATCAAGAAACAACATTTAAAATCGGACTCGGGACCTAAAACACAACATTTCACAAAAGCAGGCCCAATGCGCAGACATTCACTCAATGCGCACGCATTGAGCATTCAGGATCAACAATGCTCATGAATGTTCGTGAATGCAAGCGCACAACTGCACCAGTGCCTGTTTTCCAACTTTGTGGTCTCATAATGCGCGCACATTCACATAGAAACGAACCTAAAACATACTTTTCTGTACTTTACGATCTCTGGTCCTTTCCCAACATGATCAACATCAAAATACACAACAAAATAGCAGCAAAACATGTTCTAATCATACTATAGCATAACATAGCATAGCAATAACACATAAATATGAATTCTTACCACAATTCAACACTAAAACTCAACCTTAGCATTGTAAAACCGTAATTACTCATTATAAAGAGCCTCTTACCTGATCAAAGCAAAACCACAGCCAAAACTTGAAGGAAATCTATAGCACTTCCTCAAGCCTCAACCCAAAACATATATTCATCAACAATTAAACTATTATTTATTGTTATCAAGGTTTTTAGGAAAACAACTACGAATTCAGGAGATTTAGATTAACAGAACTTGATGACCTCAAACTAAGGCAGAACTAACCTTTCTCAAAACACCATATTTCTTGTATCAACATGATCCTCTTCTCCTGTTGATTTTGTTTCAGTAGTTAATTCTGAAAATCGTTGAGTCTTTTGTGAGAATTTTAGAGATGTATCTTTTGCTCTCAAAACACCAAGTTCGAACTCTCTATTGTCTTTTCAACTTCTGACAATTCCCTTGGATGACGGGAGGTTTTACTTTGTAGGAAATAACCTGCAAGTGGTTATTAGCTAATTAATCCTATTAATTCCAAGAATTCAATTCCATTTAATTCTTTTTCTCCAAAATAAACTCCCATCAATTATTATTTCATTTTTCTTTTATACTATATTTCCATGATTATTAAATATAATATTCTGTATTTCGTAAAAAAACACGTCTGCCCCTTTTTTTTGAAAAGTTGGGATATTACGTTTCTCATCCCTTAAGAGGAGCTTCGTACTCGAAACTTGAATATGCTCAAACCGTAAACCTTCCTTAGCACTTACTCTTCAACACAAACAAAACTTAAGCTTCATTGTTTCCCAAGGACAACAACTAACCGATTCTAATCTTGTTAACCTTGGAGTTAAACACCATTGATTCCCACACTGTTCAAACCTCACAATCTCAACCCAAAACTGATCAACTACATCTTGAACCTCGAAAACCGCACAAATCAATCTTCTACTCGGTGCATACATCACCGGAAGATACTTCCTTATTTTTACAGTCCAAGTAGACAAAATTCTTGGATAGCCAACCTATACCAAGAATAATAACAAAATCCGTAGTATCCAAAACTTTAGTTCCATTTTTCAATGATAGATTCCGACTTGACCTCAACTTGTAGAAACATCCTAATAACCTTGATTACTCCTATCCAAAGGATTTTATTATGTCCAAGGAATCCTTGAGCCTGTTCTTGTTAAAACTGAGGCGGGGTACCTGATTTTGATGATGTCCCGTTGATCAACATGTTCCAACTAACCCATAACTGCTTGACCGGGGTCTTGAACCAAACCACTCACTTCACACTGAGCCTTAGAACTTCCTAGACCACTGTTACCAAAACCACTAGAACATCTACGGGCTTCTTCCATTCTGAAAGATGAAGGAAGATCAGAATGGTACTTAAGGATCTAAAGAAGTCTTATCTCAAGGATGAAAGCCAAAATGACTCTTCTCTCGGATACCAACTGTAACGCCCCATTCCCGGATACCGAGTCCTTATCCAGAAAGGAACGTTCGCCGTGTATAGCATTAAATAAATTTATTATTATACGCTAGCCTCTACATCGTCGTATCAAACAAAAGCAAACAGAAACCGAAAAGAATCGGGTACACCCATAAATGTTCACTAGGAATAGATCACAAACTAAACTAAAGATAGAATGGTTTCTTACAACAGCAAAACAAAGCTTACAACAACTAATGACTTAAGAAAGATACAACAAACTCGTATTACAAACTAGAAATAAAAGATACAACATGTTCTTGGAAATTAAATACAACATAGTCTATTTCATGAACAAATGAAGGAAATTTAAACATCAATGAAGCATCAACATCATCATCACATAGAATCCTCAAACTCCTCATCGAGCTCAAGATCAACATGATTGTCTTCTCACCCCACAATGCGTACAAAACAAACATGCAAAGAAGGTAAGTACATAGGTACTTATCAAGAGTAAGAAGCTAATGTATATATAATTAAAGATTTACAATGAAAAGGTTCATATTATTAATTATTAAGTTATCTTTATGTGACTGACACAACTATAGGATTAACTTCATGCTCATCAACATGTCGTGACTATTGGTTTCTAGCTTAGCTTAACTTTGTTACATCCTCACTCAAGGGCACTACGCATGTTGTATATCCACCACAAGATATAACTTTGCAACCTATCAGTGGATCACACCGATAGCCACGAGATGAACCCGGTAGTGTACATTTTCGGTGAAGTCCCTCTACTCCGAGTGCCCCTTCGATGCCAGTAGAGTTGTTCATTCACGAAGTCCCTGTACTCCCGGTGCCTTTCAAAAGCCAGCATAGTTATTATTCACTTTGTCTGACTGCCCACACATCACGATATGACCTCGTGGCTGACCGAGAATGACATGATATTTAGTCTTTTAACTACACAAATATGTTTGTTATTAATTGTTAACTAGCCACCTAAATGTTTTCAAGGAAAGCTCCCTCAGAACTGCTACTCTCTTTTATAGACCACTAGACACGGAACATACACAGACATTGATGGATTCTAATCCATCAAAGCACAAGCCAATCATACTCTTCTGACGGTCCCGAACTTCAACTCTTAGGAATAATCATTCGGTGCCAGAACTAAATGCATTAGAAGCTTAATCATGTCTTGTTCTTGTTCATTTAATGTTATTATATCAAGAAACAACATTTGAAACTGGACTCAAGGATTAAAACACAACATTTCACAAAAACATGGCCCAATGTGAGCAAATTCAGCTCAATGCGCACACATTGAGCATTCAGGATCAACAATGCTTGCGAATGTTCCTAAATCCCCGCACACAACTGCCCCAGTACCTATTTTCCCACTTTCTGATCCCGTAATGCGCATGCACTAAACGTTATACGCGTGCATTCACACAGAAACGAACCTAAATCATGCTTTTTTGTACTTTACAATCTCCAATCCAACATGATCAACATCAAAATACACAACAAAACAATAGCAAAACATGTTCTAATCATACTATAGCATAACATAGCATTTCAATGACACATAAAGATGAATATTTACTTCAATTCAACACTAAAACTCAGCCATAGCATTGTAAAACCATAATAACTCATTAGGAAGATCCTCTTACCTGATCAAAGCAAAACCACATCCAAAACTTGAAGGAAATCTGCAGCACTTCCTCAAGCCTCAACCTAAAACCTATATTGATCAACAATTAAACTATAATTAATTGTGATCAAGGTTTCTAGGCAAACAAGACTGTGAATTCGAGAGATTTAGAACAACTAAACTTGATGATGTCAAACTAGGACAGAACTAACCTTTCTCAAAACTCCAACTTTCTTGTATCAACACGATCCTCTTCTCCTGTTGATTTCGTTTCCGCAGTTAATTCTGAAAACCGTTGAGTCTTTTGTGCGAATTTTAGAGATGAATCTTTTGCTCTCAAAACACCAAATTCGAACTCTCTATTTTCTTTTTAACTTCTGACTATTCCCATGGATGATGTGTGGTTTTACTTTGTAGGAAATAACCTCCAAGTGGTTATTAGCTAATAATCCTACTAATTCCAAGAATTAAATTCCCTTTAATTCCTTTTTCTCCAAAATGAACTTCCATCACTTATTATTTCCTTTATTCTTTTATACTTTATTTCCATGAATATTAAATATAATATTCCGTATTTCGCAAAAAGACACGTCTGCCCTTTTTTGAAAAGTCGGGATTTTACATGTGGTAATGACACGTAGTCTGGGGATACAACTGTGGGAGGCACAATGACCTTCACAAGGGGCTCAAATTGGCAGGAGTTCAGGCTGGATCAACTGGAGTTGTCATAGGCCAGTCGGAATTGGCCATAAAATTCGAAGGATTTCACTGCGGCATCAACCATGGAGTATCGGTTCACCCAGAGATTGAAAATTTTTCTAATTGAAAATGAGAACTAGATTAAAAGGAGATTGAGGTTAATTTTCTATGGGGAAGGTAAAAACGTCCGATCAGTTTATTTTTTTGTCCTGGTTGTCTTACCAAAATATGTTTGTCCTTAATGACTATTCGAAATGTAATATTGTCCTTGTGAGCGTTTCTCTCTGTTGGTCTTTTAGAAAGGCTAGACACAAGTTTAGAGGGGGTGAATAAACTTGTCACCAAAAATATAAAGTTGAAGCAAATTAGGTTCCAGTTAAAACTTGTGTGGAGCTAAGCTAGCCCGAAGTGAGTAAAGCTCAATTGACTTTCGCTCAAAGGCGAGTTAAGCGGCGACAATAATTAATTAGTTTTAACCTTTATGTGATCTTGTTGTATCTATGGAAAAGCTTGAATGCTGAACTGAGTTCTGGTGAACGTCAGTTTGTGTTTTGTGTGAGTTTCAATCAGTTTGTGTGCTTGGACGAACAATGCTTAACAATCACAGTAAATTAAATACTGTAAGTAAATTGTGTAAAGAAAATAAGTCAAAAAATTATAGAGGTTCCAGGTGGTGTAATCTTTTAAGTCCTCTCTTCCCCTGTGATGTAGGAGGTAAAATACACTAGAACTCTTGAGGTATATTGGTTACAAAAGTCATAATCTGATAGTCATTGACTAATCCCCAGCTTCACTATATACACAACTAAAGAACAGGTTGAATGGCTGCTCTTCAACTACAAACACTGGTCCTTAGATGTTTGATTGCCTCTTCTCTAGCTCCACCACAAACATAGTCACCCAGACTGCAAATACAACTGTCATTGGCAAATCCTAGACCAGATTGCTTCACAGTCTCAACCTTTGATAAAATCAAAGTTGGGCTTAGAATCAAGTAAAGTGATTCTTGCTTGTGGGTCTTCAAAGTGTTGATAACTTGATGAGCCTTTGTATCTTGAACAGTTAGAAGATTTTTGGATCGATAACTTGCAAGCACGAAATGATAGCTTGAGTATTTAGACTTGCAGGACTTAAGCTAAATTACTTGATAATTCGGTCACTTGTGTGTTTGATCCATGTTTCAAATTAATGTATTTTTAGGCTTGAATCCAATGGTCATCTTATTTGAATTTTCGAACGTTACATTGGATTCCAAAGAATATGCTATCATCTGTTAGAAATGTCAGGGTCCTTCTGACATATCAGACTTTCATCCAATTGGAATGCATGATTTCCAACGTTCTGATTCTTCTTCAGTTTCTTCCTTGGATGACTTCAGCTTGAACTGCGTTTTTGGGGTATGTCAGTTTTCAGCTGGTATATATCAGTTTTAGCTTATACTCAGTTTTCAGAGCATTAACTTAGTTTTTACTCTTCTTCAAAACTGATTACTCTGTATTCATCTGATCATAATTGATTTGATCAGAGTACACCATCTTCCTCATATATCAACCAAGACATCATTGTCCTTATGTATCTTAGGTCTTCATACAAGATCTACAAGGTCAGTTTAGGCCACCATAGACTTACCTGAATTCTAACTTTTGTTTGTAATACCATCCGCAACGGAAGCGATTTTAGGATCTAGATCTATAAATTACACGTAATAAAATAACTAGATCTACATCTACAAGGGGGTTGTAGATCATACCTCTTGGATCTCAAAATCCAAGTAGAAGAACCGCAAACAAAAGATGGTGTGAAGAGCACCACGATCTTCCGCACGTGTGATCCGAGCAACTCCCGGTGGAAGGAATCCACATATTGAATCCTTCCGATATGCTACCCGGAAAAAACCCCAAGATTTTCCCCACTTCCCCTTGGCCAAAATTTTTCTTCCTCTCTCTAAGAGATGGAAGTCGAAATTTGTGTGTGTGTTTTAGGCTTGGGAGAACTCTCTTTATATAGGAGAGTAATCCTTGTCCTCCAAGGATTTTATTTTGCAAATAAAATAAATCCAATAAATAAAAGATAATCCCAAAATATTCTAGAACAAATCTAGAATAATATTTATGTTTATTTATTACCATAAATATTTACCCAATAAATATTTTATGCACGTGTCTTATTAATACACAAGAAAACAATTTCTTGTTCCATAAAACATGAGGGGGGGGGGGGGCGAAAATTATTGTTTGTGAGCTAGTCACAATAATTTCGACCAACACACTAAATTTGGGCCAAGATTATGAAAAATGTCTTTTTCACATATTTAATTATTTAGCCCAACTAATTTAATAGTCCACTAAACAATTAATTCACATATCGTTTTAATTAAATTCTAATAAGAACTAAATTAATATTATTAGGATTCGACGTCCGAGAATAGCTATGCTATATTGGAGGCACGTCGGGGACCATGGACTAATAATCAGCGGCTCCGATAAATCAAATAAATAATTATCTTACGAACATAATAATTATATTCGATAAATCAATCACAGGAATATGACACCATAATCCCGTGACTACACTCCTCCGATTATGAGATTATATTTATCTCCTCACGAGAATGATAATAAGCGTCCATTGATATAATCATTACATATGGATTAATCCTCCATAGACTGTTCATTCTAAATCGGGAAGTTACCGTTAACCCTTTTTAGAACCTCTTATCCTTATTTACATTAACCCCCTAGTGATCAATTAATTCATACAACTCACTGGTAGCTAATCAGTGTAATATGAACTCGTACGATCGATCAGTTTCTAGGATTAACAAATAAGGGAACTGCCTATCTACTTCCATAAATGGAAGGAATGGATTCTGTATCTGTGATAACACAGACTACTCACTCAATCCAGAACAATGCCAAGATGGGGTAATTCAGATCACAGACTCAGTGTAATCCTTAACCTTCAAGTCAAACCTCATACTGATTCAAGCAGTTGACTATGATCACCTTAGGATTAAGATATATCCATAAATATGATCATCTATTGATTCAATAAGACTTCTCGATTACGGAATTATATCGTGAACCCTAATCAAATCGGTCCAGCCCTATATGATATATCTATCATATATAAATGCCCCACTAGGTTCTCTTAACCGAAAGTCCGGATAAGACGATCACACCTATTGTGTTTTGGGCGCATTAATAGCACGTTAAAGGAGAGACCCGATACTCTCCATTAACTTCACTACGGGCTAATTGTATTTTAAGTACATCTTCACTAACTCAATCCTCTCGTGTATATCCCATACACTGAGTTAAGTGATTACATAAACGATATACTTTAGGGTTTTCTGTAGTGTAAATACTATTGTCACATCGGTGAATATGAGAATAATAAATATGAATAATAATATCATTTCATCTATTAAAAAAAACAATTACAAAATTGTCTTTCGGGCATTACACCTAACAATCTCCCACTTGCACGAAAGCATGTGATTAATTGTTTTAGAGCACACCCTATTATTTAAAATACAGCAAACTATCACTCCCACTTGATCTAAAGCAAATGAGACATGTCTCTAATACCTATAGTCTCCAAATGTCGACTAAAAGCTTCAATTGTGATGTCTTGGTGAATGGATCGTGGGATTATCGGCGGAGGCGATTTTTGACGGAAATGTCCCCTCTATCGACAAAATCGTTGATCACCCAGTATTTCCTCTCTATATGCTTCGACTTCTTGTGCTTTCGAGGTTCCCAGAGTTGGAAATGGCCCCATTGTTATCACAATAGAGAGTAATAGGATCTTGAGATTCGGGACAACGCCTAATCAATGCGATGAACTTTCTAAGCGCTTCTCGCTTCTGCGCCTCGAGGCGCTATGAACTCGAAGCTTCCATTGTTGAATCGTTTTGTGTTGGATTGCTTTTGCTTCTCCATTCTATTGCACCGCCACCAAGCGTAAACATCGAACTGCAGGTTGATTTAGAATCATCTCGTCGCATGAAAGTCGAATCGGTGTACCCGCTAACTCAAACTCCCACTCGAATAGGCGAGCATATAATTTACGGTTTCTCTTCAAATATTTGATGAGATTCTTTCTTCTTGTCCATTGCGGTTGCTACTGGATTGATTGAAAGCGGTGACTAATCCAGCGCCGTAACAAATATCAGTCTCGTACACCTCATAGCATACATAAGACTACCAAGCGGCCAAGGATGTTAGGCGATGATGAGTTATGTACGAGACACGATATTTGTTACGGCGCTGGATTAGTCGGCCGTTTTCAATCAATCCAGGCAACCGCATCGACAAAGCAGTGAAAGAATCTCATCAAATATTTGAAGAGAAACGTAAATTATATGCTCGTCTATTCGAGTGGGAGTTTGGAGTTAGCGATGGGTACACCGATCTCGACTTTCGATCGAGCGAAGATGATTTTAAATCAACCTGCGGTTCGATGTTTACGCTTGGTGGCGGTGCAATAGAATGGAGAAGCCAAAAGCAATCCAAAGACGACGATTCAACAATGGAAGCCGAGTTCATAGCGACTCCGAGGCGCCTAAAGAAGATTTGGTTAAGAAAGTTCATCGATTAAGCGTTGTCCCGAATCTTGAAGATCAATTACTCTCTATTGTGATAACAATGGGGCCATTGCCAACTCTAGGGAACCTCAAAGCACTGATAAATCGAAGCATATATAGAAGAAATACTGGGTGATCAACGATTTTGTCGATAGAGGGGACATTTCCGTCCTGAAGAGACTGAAGCCAAGGATGTTAGCTGATGAGTTATGTACGAGACCTCATCAGCTAACATCATGTTCTTGCGATCCCTATAATTTGGATCCCTAGAACATAACTCGCTTCTCCCAAATCCTTCATTTGGAATTGCGTGGTTAACCAACTTTTCACGTCGGACATCATCCCCTTATCGTTGCCAATTAGGAGTATGTCATCAACGTACCACACTAGAAATACAACACTATCTTTGATAACCTTCTTGTACACACAAGATTCAGCAAAGTGTTGTTCGAAATCATAAGACTTGATCGTGTGATCGAATCTATGATACCAGAACGAGATGCTTGCTTCAACCCATAAATGGATCTCGAGCAACTTGCACACCATGTGCTCTCGACCTTCTTCAATGAATCCATACAGTTCGTTGCATATAGATTTCCTCATTGAGAAAGCCATTTAGATCATTTGTCTTAACATCCATTTGCCAGATTTCATAATCCAGACATGCAGCAATCGAAAGGAGGATGCGTATGGTTTTCATCATGGCCACAGGTGAGAAGGTTAGTCTATACCCTCTCGTTGTGTGTAACCTTTGGCTACCAGCCGTGATTTGAAGGTTTCGACCTTCCTATCTACTCCTCTCTTTCGCTTGTAGAGCCATTTACATCCAATGGACCTTTCACCCTGAGGAAGTTCTACAAGTTTTTAGACTGAGTTAGAGTACATAGACTCCATCTCTTGATTCATTGCGTCAATCCATTTATCCTTATCGTGATCCAGTAAGGCCTTCTTATAGGTCGGAGGATCATCTTCCACCCCATCAGAGGCGACTACGTTCATCTCTAAATCCATGCCGTACCGAGCTGGTGGCCGAACCACTCTCACGGTACGTCTGGTGGAACATGAATTTCGGAAGTGACTGTTGTATTATTAGTGTTGTTTACAGGAACATCAGCAGCCACAATAGGCCTGATGTCATCGGAGAGTAATTCCTCTAGTACAATTTTACTTCGAGGTCTGTGGTCTTTCATATAACTTTCCTCCAAAAATGTAGCGTTAGTCGAGACTAGCACTTTGTTATCATCCGGATCGTAAAATTGACCACCACGTGTACCTTTTGGATAGCCTACAAACAAACATACTTTCGTACGTGATTGTAGCTTGGTAGTCTTGTCCATCAGCACATGTGCAAGACAACCCCATATGCGGAAGTGACGAACGCTTTCGCGACGTCCGGACCACATCTCTGGTGTGTCTTTTCGATGGACTTTGGTATCATTGCATTCAAATTGTAGACCGTTGCTTCTAAAGCATAACCTCAAAAAGATATAGGTAGTGAGGCGTAGCTCATCATTGATCTAACCATGTTAATCAATGTCCTGTTTCTCTCTCAAAGCAACTCCGTTTCTTTGAGGTGTCCTAAGTTACGAACGTTGGAAACAAATTCCTTTTCAGCCAAAGTAGTCAATGAACTCGATGATCTAAATACTCACCTCCACGATCCGAGCGAAGGCATTTCAATGACTTGCCTAGTTGCCTTCGCTTCGCTTGGAATTCCTTGAACTTACCAAAAGCCTCGGACTTCCTATGCAAAGAGATAAACATAACCGAATCTCGAGTAGTCATCAATGAAAGTCACAAAGTACTCGTATCCGTCTCTAGCTTGTACTTTCATCGGACCACAAAGGTCTGAATGCACTAAGTCTAGAGTTCCCGTGGCCCTATTACCCTTTGATGAGAAGGGACGCTTGGTCATTTTTCCCTCCAGGCAACACTCGCAGACAGGCAGTGTGTCAACAGATGACTCACCTAAGGCATGAACCTTTTCTAGTCTTTTGAGTCTTTCCAAGGAAATATGGCCGAGCCTCAGATGCCACAAATATGTTTTATCTTCTTTTACTTGAGAAACTTTCTGCCTTTTAGCAGATCTTTGATGAGCAGTTTTAAACATTTCAATTATTAAGTAGGGAGCTTTATGTGGTCTTACAAAATATAAACCGTTTTCATTCGTAGTTGAACACAATTCAAAGCCATTCTTCGAAATAACAAATTCACCATTCAAATTTGAAACAGAAAATGATTGTTCAACTAAGGCAGAATGAGAAATTAAATTTCTCCTGAAATTTGGAATAAAATAAACATTCTTTAAATGTAAAATTCTATTATTATTAAAATGTAATTCCACAGCTCCCACTGCTTTAGCCGAAATGAGCGCCCAGTGCCTACTCGCATCACTTGAGAACCCTCTTCCAGCTCCTCGTACGAACTAAGAATCTGCAATGAAGAACATACATGGTTAGTAGCTCTAGTATCAAGTATCCAAGTGGACACATCTTTAGCTACATTAAAAGATTCCAAGAATAGTAATTCCAAATTACCTTTCTTATCTTTCCCGAGAATGACCTTTTGGCTTTGCCATCTTTTACATCACGAAGATAATCCGGACAATGGCGTTTCCAATGTCCTACCTCCTTACAGTAAAAGCATTTGCCCTTGGGCTTGGCCTCGTCAACTTTCTTGGCTTTCTTTTTCTTCATTGGCTTGGGCACAGGTGCAACACTACCCTTCTTCTTTGGTTTGGCCTTAGGCTTGTTTGATGGCTTAGCTTCGGCCATATTTGCTTCAGCTTTCTTATCCCCTACTTGGACCTTATCTTTCGATAGTAGGCCCTCATAGATTGTCGATTCATTAAGCATCCGTGTCATGGTCAACTCATGTTTGCCCATCGATCATCGAGTTTTGAACAGGATAAACTCAGGAGTCAACGATTCCAAAATCATTGACACTTGAGTTGCTTCATCGAACATTGATCCATGAATACCGGCGTCATTGAAGTAACTGATCATATTTAGAACATGACCATTCACTGCTTGACCTTTCTTCAATTTCGTGTTAATGACCATCCTGATGGCATCGTGTCTTGCTTGGTTGCTAAGTGATCCAAACATCGAAGTAAGTTTCTGCATGATATCTCGTGCAGTCTCAAACTCTTCAATCTGGGCCCTAATAACCTCCGACACTGCCGCCAGGATGATCCCACGAGCCTGGTTATCTGACTCGATCCAGCGATTACACTGCTCGATCTCAGCTTTTCTCGGTTTTTGGATCGCCACCGTAGGGCATTGTAAGTGAGTACATATTGCACATTCTAGTATGTGAGTACCACGTTTAGATTACTCTTCCATTTCTTAAAGTTGTTTCCGATAATTTTTCGATAAAGAAAGGTAAATTTGAGCAGACATTTTTCTTTGAAAATAAAATGACATATATTAATTCAAGTTTAACACTACTATATAAGTTTATTTTAGGAATTGTAAACTAAAATTAAGTCTACTCTACCATTCCAAGGTTTTAACCTCGCATCTCAGTGCCGCCGTAGGGTAGGTCAAAGAGATGATGGTTAAATCGAGACAATCTCATCAATGAATAACTTGTGAGAATCGAACATCCCTTTATTCATTGACTACCTTCCTTTTTTAGCCTAGGTATTATCAAGAATACCCTTGATGAGTGTGACCTACTATACCGGATCTCTTATGTACGCCCCGAGTGTGCCGTCGTAGGATAGGTCAGTGACCCAACGAGTACCCGGAAATCCTATCCTTTCAGAGACCAAGCCATGAATGTTGATAGGGGTGAACACCATCCGTAGGGGGACGAAATCAAAGTGCCGCAAGGCGTCACCCTTCTCTCACTTACTTGTATCTATAGTAGAGGCCGTGGGGTTGGCGCCGCCCCGCTCCCACTCAATATTTTGGAAGTAGTGGTGGGTTAACTAACCACGTCTTTTGATGTTAACATAAAAGGACATCAAATCAAGGATTCGAATGGTGTCGGTAACGTAGGCAAGCTTACCCGCCCTATTCGTTTGAACATATGTGATGATCGGACGAAATCGGGTCAAGACAAATTTATTGAGATAAGAAGGAATCACCCCTCCGCTCTCAGGTGTAGCTTAGTCTTGCCGGACCCCGTGCATACATCACACTAGGAGGGTTAAGTCGGTCGAGCGAAGCTCGATTGACCACCCAACCTATAAAGCGAACCGCTTTTATCCAAGATTTATTGTTCTTTTACCATCATTCAATCTCGTAGACACTACGAATCAAAAACGTGATCTCGTTTGGGCTTTTAAGGCGGTTCACCGAGAACACACACCGAAAAGGCTTAACGATTCATAACCCGTCATTGGATCTTTAATTAGTTACTAAATTTATTAATTACCACGTATTAATTAAATTTCAACTAATTACACGAGTTTGTATACATGTCTATTTTAATTACCAAAATTAAAATTCTACATGTATGCATGGAGTGGATTTATGATATGATGCTTGTCATGGCAATTCCGATTTTATATCTATTTTATGATCAAACACATAAAAAATAAATTGCGGAAAATTTAAACACCGAGATGGATCGTTGGTACCCCCGTATCTAATCTATCCTAGGAAAAAAATAAATTACAATCTTGTTGTCTTCATGTCTTCGATCTTCGAACCTTAAACGACGAACCGCGAACCCGAAAGGAGAAGGGGCCTTTATTTTATAAAATAAAATTAAAAAAATAAAATTCGATTTTTTTTATTGGAAACAGCATATTTTATTGCAGAAAAATAAAAAAAATAAAAGTTTTTTTTTTCAAAATTGCCGATTTTTTATAAAAAAAAAATAAAATCAAACGCTAGCCGTGTGGTCCAAAAAAATTAACAAAAATTTTCCGCCCCGACTCCTATTCATACCTCGAGTTCCGTCTTCATCTCGTGTTCTTAATCGTTTTTCCGGAATTACAAAAAAAATAATAAATTGCCGAAAAATAAAGAAATAAAAACAACAATTTTTACATCAATCCTATGCTCAAACGATCTAAATCGAGAGAGCTTACAATATATCTAACGAGTAAACAGTACCAACCCCAATCCATCTCTTCAAACCACAACAATCGCAACATAAAAAAAAATGCATGCATCGGCCCCAAGAAAAAAAAATTTGGGACACAAAAAACTACATGTTTTCCACCCCTAGATCTAAATTTTATACGTATAAATATAAATCACCAGGGCTCTGATACCACTGTTTGTAATACCATCCGCAACGGAAGCGATTTTAGGATCGAGATCTATAAATTACACGTAATAAAATAACTAGATCTACATCTACAAGGGGGTTGTAGATCATACCTCTTGGATCTCAAAATCCAAGTCGAAGAACCGCAAACAAAAGATGGAGTGAAGAGCACCACGATCTTCCGCACATTTGATCCGAGCAACTCCCGGTGGAAGGAAATCCTCGTCTCGAATCCTTCCGATATGCTACCTGGAAAAAACTCCAAGATTTTCCCCATTTCCCCTTGGCCGAAATTTTTCTTCCTCTCTCTAAGAGATGGAAGTCGAAATTTGTGTGTGTGTTTTAGGCTTGGGAGAACTTTCTTTATATAGGAGAGTAATCATTGTCCTCCAAGGATTTTATTTTGCAAATAAAATAAATCCAATAAATAAAAGATAATCCCAAAATATTCTAGAACAAATCTAGAATAATCTTTATCTTTATTTCTTACCATAAATATTTATCCAATAAATATTTTGTGCACATGCCTTATTAATACACAAGAAAACAATTTCTTGTTCCATAAAACACAAGGGGGGCGAAAATTATTGTTTGTGACCTAGTCACAATAATTTCGACCAACACACTAAATTTGTGCAAAGATTATGAAAAATATCTTTTTCACATATTTAATTATTTAGCCCAACTAATTTAATAGTCCACTAAACAATTAATTCACATATCGTTTTAATTAAATTCTAATAAGAACTAAATTAATATTATTAGGATTCGATGTCCGAGAATAGCTATGATATATTGGAGGCACGTCGGGGACCATGGACTAATGTTGGGGAGATTTTGCATCATTAAAACAAAAGAAAATTTATAAACCTATACTACTATGCAAAACTACCTCCTAACCGGCCGAATACCGGGTAGTTGCTAGTAAAGTTGGATAAGTACGGGTATCGATCCTCAGGGAATTGGGATGTTGAATCTAATTTTATTAATCCTCTCAATTGTTACTCACGAAAACAAATAAACGAAGAACGAACAAATAAACTGAATCTAAACTAGAACAAAATAAAACTAACCTACACTAAAGATACGTGGAATCAAACAATGCACAAACTAAGTGATTTCAATCCTAGTTCATTTCATGATTTTAATTCAAATTGTGGTTTCACCTTTACACGAGATACAAATTCCTAATTCCTTAGTGAATCTATTTCTCAAGCTATGAATCCCTAATTCCTTAGTGAATTCAATTATCGATCTCTCCTCTTCCGAATGTTGAGATCAATATTCCATACAAAACGAATGTGTAGATTCAGGTTAACTCTCGTATTTTAGAATCTAACAACCTAGATAATTAATCGATTAATTTGTCATCATTAATGATTAAAGATCCTATCTTTCTACGGTGATCTAGTCTACGCAACTTCCGTATGTTGTAAACATCAATAGCAAACTGATCTCTCGATCTAATTCACATAATAGCATCATAATCACAGAAAAATACAAAATAAATTAAAGATCATGAAAATAAACAGGATTGAATAAATTAAAAAGAGATTAAACTCACATAGTTTAGTACATGATTGAATCCATGAATTGAAAACGGAAGAAAACTACATCTAATCTAACCCCGGATCACCCGAGCACAAGGCTCGGGTGACCGGCCTTGGAACTCCAAAAGTGTGGCTGCTCCTTGTGAAATTCGTGTATGAGAAAATATGGTATGATTAGGGTTTACATAAGGGCTGTATTTATAGAGGATAGAGGCGGTTTGGCTTAAGTCGGCGTTGGACGCCTGTTTAAGATTATGAACGCCCGTTCGGTCACTTGGACGGGGGGGTTGGACGCTCGTTAAGACAGCGTCTGAACTCTCTGATCCAATTCTTCAGCTCTGAACGCTGGTTTAGCTTTTTAAACGCCAGTTTAGGCCTTGGATGCTCGTCCATTGATCTTGGACGCCAGTCCAGCTGATCAAACTTGATAATTCAATCTTTATCTTGATTTATTTCTTTCCTTATCCCTTCCAATCTTCCATAACTTTGATTGATCCTCCCTCATCTCGAAATTAGCTCTTTAGGATCACCTTTTCCACCATCAATGAGTATCTACAAGAATAGGAAAACATACCAAAGCGTAACACAATTCCAAAATCATATAAAATCATTATTTAAGCACATAATTCGCTACGTTTCGCAATTTAACTTTTGAAAACATCATTTACTCAATAATTCAATATAAAGCTCGATTTCTATGAAAATCCTAAGAATATGGGGAATATTGACATAAAATATATCCTTATAAAACGTATAAAATCACCCTTAACAACTCCCCCACACTTAAACCTTGCTCGTCCCGAGCAAGACAAAACATAATCATCACTCAAGACAAATAAACACTTATGCAAATATAAAATATATTCAAGTAGTTTAGAGGTTCACCCAAGTGAGTATGTGCATAGCCATAATAAATTTCCACTTAATCCACACTTGAAATTGATTCAAGCAAAACTAGCCAACATCCCATTTAAATTAGACATATAAAAACGATTATAACATGCACCTCACAAAACATACAAACCCCGGAAAAAATAATAGGATTAAAATATTTCCGACATACTTAGAGGATAGTCCCTACAACATATCTTTCAGTTTATACTGGGGATAAGATCGACGATAACTAAGTCTTTCGTTTAATTCATATCACTATTCTCATAAGTTGATTTAATTATTTCACTTAAACACACATCAGAATGAGCTATTGCCCTCATAGCAGAATAGGACATTTCGAGATAATCCCCTACCTACTCCAATCATAAGGCAGCTTTTCCTGACTATCGTGAGCTTTTAGTCATCATAGTGGAATAGGACATTCGTGGTATACCCTATCTCACCCAAATCATCGACTAGCTTCCGACACACACAATTAACTATTTAAAACAACTTCATTTATTCACTACATTTTAAAAGCACTATAGTTACGTTTCACTTATCACATTCAAACCTTCAGATATTCACAGTATGTCATACTTTAACTCTAAATACAAACTATTAAAATTTTCAAAATTCATATGGAAGCAAAGAATCATGCGATAATCATCAAAAATCTCTAATCAAATGGGTATGGCTTAAAAACATAGCTCATCATCTACTATGGCACGTGAAAAATAGTGTCGGGTGAAACAACTAAATTTACTAAATATGCAGAATAATGCACCAATGATATAAGAACTCGAACAAAGATATGCATTTGTTCACTTGGGACAAAACAAAAATTTAAAAATTAAGCACTTTTTCATAGAAATAAAATAGAAATTGAGCAAACGACTCATAGATACATATAAACCATCATCTCCCCCACACTTAGATCGCAACTTGTCCTCAAGTTGTGTAGAAATAATAAATTAGAGAACTTAGCTGATTGGATGTTGGCAATTCCGGAAAAATCGGTAAAACCAAAATTGTTTGATAGCTCAAGAGATGTGGAGCATCACAGTAAAGCTGAATTCATCGTGAAAGTGCACAATAGCTATCAAAAATATCCTGTGAGACTTGATCGATTGCAAAAAAAGAGTCTACGGGAAAAAGAAAAGATTACATATATAAAGCACATGGAAAAGGAGATATAGAGATATTTCAAATTTAAGCTCATATAAAGATGGAATACATATACATGGAACATTACACAACATGAGGCTAGGTGCAACTACATGAAAATATACTACAATGCAGCCTACATGATATGCAATCCTAAAAATAAAATAAATAAAAATAAATTACAGCTCAGCTCAGTGGCGAGTTTGGAGGACAACCCTACGAGTTGACTACGGCCTATCAGAAACTAAAAATAAAGAAAACGAGGTAGTATTACGAAACCGGCGATTAACTACGCTCAAGAAAAATAAAAGAAAAAAATAGAAAAACAATGCAACTAGATGACATGCAACTAAATGATATGCATCTATATGATATGCAAAAATAAAAGAAAATAAAAGAAAGAAAACTAGCCCACTAATTAGCAACATGACATGTATATAATAAACGTCTACCAAATAATGACAAAGTTACGATAAAGCATGTGATCTTTGTTCATTACATGCAGTGTAGACGCGCCTTAAGACTCGTCAAAGGTGATAACATTATGGAAACCAACAGTTAGCTATACTAAACAGATATAACTCATAAGAAGACAAGGTAGCATACGGAAAACGACAGTAGCTACCCATATAAACTATAAAAAAACAAAGGAAGCACGTAAGTCTTAAAAGCTAACAAGATTCATGACAGGTATGCAGCCTACGGAAACCGACATTAGCTACTAATTAACAATAAGGCCAGTTATAGCGTACGAGAACCGACAGTGACTATAACATGCTTGGATGAATCAAGTATATTATCAATTAGATTCAATTATTTAACATGGATCCGTAGATGGAAAAATGTAAACATGCAAGTTCAGAACATCTACGTGAAAATAAGTAGCCACAGAAGCTCAAATTAAAGTATCCATATCAAATAAAGCATTAAAAATCAAATTGAGAAGAAATGGAACTGGATGGCGCGTTCACTAATTCAAACGGGCGTTTAAAACTTATGCGAGGCCGGACGGGCGTTCAGATATATGGGCGCCCATCTAGTTCTTGGAAAGCAGAAGAGTAGCGTCGTTTTGGAGCGGACGGCGCCCAACAAACCAGGCACGCTCGTTTACGCATGTTATGGGATCGGACGGGCGTTCACTTACTCAACGCTTCGCCCAAACAACGAATATGCACAGAAACGCAGGAACAACACAGAAAAACCCTAATTATCCTAACAGTTCATCAACTCAAAACAACCACAGCATCGCAGCCTCATCAAATTAAAGCACAGAGGGTTAGACTAGATTGCAACAACATATAATTCACGTCTCACAAATCGAGTAAAAAACTCTTTGCACATTCTTAACCTAACGGTCATCGAAACACGGCAAAAATAAAAACTCTCGATTTATTCAACGCTACTTTTATTGAAAACGAAAAATAAAAAAAAACGTAACAAAATCGAGAAATTAATTCAACCAAATTCAACAAAACGCCGATTCCCCGGCAACGGCGCCACTTTTGTTGGGGAGATTTTGCATCATTAAAACAAAAGAAAATTTATAAACCTATACTACCATGCAAAACTACCTCCTAACCGGCCGAATACCGGGTAGTTGCTAATAAAGTTGGATAAGTACGGGTATCGATCCTCAGGGAATTGGGATGTTGAATCTAATTTTATTAATCCTCTCAATTGTTACTCACGAAAACAAATAAACGAAGAACGAACAAATAAACTGAATCTAAACTAGAACAAAATAAAACTAACCTACACTAAAGATACGTGGAATCAAACAATGCACAAACTAAGTGATTTCAATCCTAGTTCATCTCATGATTTTAATTCAAATTGTGGTTTCACCTTTACACGAGATACAAATTCCTAATTCCTTAGTGAATCTATTTCTCAAGCTATGAATCCCTAATTCCTTAGTGAATTCAATTATCGATCTCTCCTCTTCCGAATGTTGAGATCAATATTCCATACAAAACGAAGGTGTAGATTCAGGTTAACTCTCGTATTTTAGTATCTAACAACCTAGATAATTAATCGATTAATTTGTCATCATTAATGATTAAAGATCCTATCTTTATACGGTGATCTAGTCTACACAACTTCCGTATGTTGTAAACATCAATAGCAAACTGATCTCTCGATCTAATTCACATAATAGCATCATAATCACAGAAAAATACAAAATAAATTAAAGATCATGAAAATAAACAGGATTGAATAAATTAAAAAGAGATTAAACTCACATAGTTTAGTACATGATTGAATCCATGAATTGAAAACGGAAGAAAACTACATCTAATCTAACCCCGGATCACCCGAGCACAAGGCTCGGGTGACAGGCCTTGGAACTCCAAAAGTGCGGCTGCTCCTTGTGAAATTCATGTATGAGAAAATATGGTATGATTAGGGTTTACATAAGGGCTGTATTTATAGAGGATAGAGGCGGTTTGGCTTAAGTCGGCGTTGGACGCCCGTTTAAGATTATGAACGCCCGTTCGGTCACTTGGACAGGGGTTGGACGCTCGTTCAGACAGCTTACGAACTCTCGATCAATTCTTCACTCACGACGCTGGTTTAGCTTTTTAAACGCTGATTTAGGCCTTGGGCCTTCGTCCATTGATCTTGACGCCTTGATCCGGTGATCAAACTTGATAATTCAATCTTTATCTTGATTTATTTCTTTCCTTATCCCTTCCAATCTTCCATAACTTTGATTGATCCTCCCTCATCTCGAAATTAGCTCTTTAGGATCACCTTTTCCACCATCAATGAGTATCTACAAGAATAGGAAAACATACCAAAGCGTAACACAATTCCAAAATCATATAAAATCATCATTTAAGCACATAATTCGCTACGTTTCGCAATTTAACTATTGAAAACATCATTTACTCAATAATTCAATATAAAGCTCGATTTCTATGAAAATCCTAAGAATATGGGGAATATTGACATAAAATATATCCTTATAAAACGTATAAAATCACCCTTAACAACTAATAATCAGCGGCTCCGATAAATCAAATAAATAATTATCTTACGAACAGAATAATTATATTCGATAAATCAATCACAGGAATATGCCACCATAATCCCGTGACTGCACTCCTCCGATTATGAGATTATATTTATCTCCTCACGAGAATGATAATAAGCGTCCATTGATATAATCATTACATATGGATTAATCCTCCATGATTTATTCATTCTAAATTGGGAAGTTACCGTTAACCCTTTTTAGAACCTCTTATCCTTATTTACCATTAACCCCTAGTGATCAATTAATTCATACAACTCTTTGGTAGCTAATCGATTGTAATATGAACTCGCACGATCGATCGTTTCTAGGATTAACAAATAAAGGAGGCGCCTATCTACTTCCATAAATGGAAGGAATGGATTCTGTATTCGTGATAACACAGACTACTCACTCAATCCGATTACAATGCCAAGATGGGGTAATTGAGATCACAGACTCGGTGTAATCCTTAACCGTCAAGTCAAACTTTATCTTTTGATTCAAGCGGTTGGATCGTGATCACCTCGAGATTAAGATATATCCATAAATATGATCATCGATTGATTCGATAAGACTTCTCGATTACGGAATTATATCGCGAACTCTAATCAAATCGGTCTAGCCATATATGATATATCTATCATATATAAATGCCCCATTAGGTTCTCTTAACCAAAAGTCCGGATAAGACAATCACACATATTGTGTTCTGGGCGCATTAATAGCATGTTAAAGGAGAGACCCGATACTCTCGATTAACTTCACTACGGGCTAATTGTATTTTAAGTACATCTTCACTAACTCAATCCTCCCGTATATATCCCATACACTGAGCTAAGTGATTACATAAACGATATACTTTAGGGTTTTCTGTAGTGTAAATACTATTGTCACATCAGTGAATATGAGAATAATAAATATGAATAATAATATCATTTCATTTATTAAATAAAACAATTACAAAATTGTCTTTCGGGCATTACACCTAACAACTTTACAGTCTCGGCTTTTGTCTTCATCAACTGAGTTGAACCCTCAGTTCTTCTGTCCTCATTACCTGAGTTTGATCCCTCAGTTCTTCTGTCTTCATTTACTGAGTCTGATCCCTCACCCTTCAGCTTTTATAAATATGCCAACCGAGTGTGTTCCTCAGTGACCTTTCCTTCTTCAGTCTTCAGTTATTGATTGACTTCCATTTTTAGTTTTGATTAACTCTGATCTTTAGTTTAGATTAACTCTGATCTTCAGTTTTAATTAGCTCTGATCTTCAATTTTTATTAGGATCAGTTTCAGTTTTGCTTGGGATCAGTTTTCCGTTTTGAAACCAATCTATTATAGTGCTTGTATGATTCAACCTATACAATAATCATCTCTAATAAACCTATACATTTAGTTCTAGACATCTTTTAGCTTTTCTCTATAACAGCTAGTTCCCGCACTCGATCAATGGGTTAAAAAAAATAATCAAATAAATAGACGAAATATCATCAAAACACAATTTTTTATCCAACAATTTCGCCCTTTTAATGATGCCAAAACCCTCCGTAAAAGAAAAGCTTAAAGATAAAACATAAAAACAAAATGCTAGATATTTCATTAAACTTCAAAACTTCAAACTGATCGCAAAAATAGTTAGTTACAATGTGTTTATATTTTCTGCATAATACAACTTACTAATACAAAACTGATCAAAAGCTAACAAGCGTACAAGTGGAGCTCCGCAGTTGGCTCCATTGACCGACCTCGCTGATTTGAATTGATAACGTTTATTTTGTGGGTTTCTTAACAAGTCTAGTAAGTCTATACAAAATGAAATAAAGTTCCAAATCAGATCCAAATTCTTTTTGTTTCGACTCACTTCTACGTTGTTTCTACTTTTTTCTACCTGATTTCTACCACATTTCACTATAAATTTTTCTACTTATAATTTCATTTATAGATCTAATTCCTATAGCAGCTAGGTCCGGGGAAAAGTTATTAGCATGTCATGATCAAAACTAAGCTCAACCATCAGACGTTTTTCATATGGGGAATAAAAAAGACTTTTATATATATATATATATATATATATATATATATATATATATATATATATATATATATATATACACATTATTTTTATTTAATAGGGGATAATTCGGTCTGGTTCGGTTAAATACCAACTTATTTCATTAAAACTGGAATCCGAACTGATTTCACGGATCCATTTTTACAATAAAAACGATTATAAAACTGCAGTTTGTCATTTTTCAATCCAGTTTTTCAATTTGTGCAATAATCATCCTTGAATACTATAGTTAACTTAAGTAAACATCATTGATATTAAATCACTTAAAATCACAATTAAAATCATTTTTCAACCCCAAATGCTCAATTCCGCCTTTCCTTCCACCATTTTAGGGATTCATATCATTTCCTCAGAATCATCCTTCTTTTGCTTGATTTCAACTGAATCTTTACCCATTAAGTCATCATCCTTCATGTTTTCAACATCCGATGCTTTTTCTCTTGACCCTTACCAGCAGCAAGGTCTAGAGAAAGTTATTAGCATGTCACAGATAAAACTTAGATCAACCATCAGATGTGTTTCATTTGGCAACATTATCGGATTGAATTATCAGATATATATTGAGAATTTAAAGGTGAACATAGTCAACTTTTTTCTTAATACTTCCCATTCGATCCACATCTGAATACACTTCACAATTACAGTGATTAAAATGATAAGAGTGAGCACAATGTTGCAGTGAATGGCATCAGTTTATTCACAGATTCTTGTTCACTAATGTATCATGTCATACACGCTGATTCATATCATGTGTTCTTTTAGGGAATTCAGCAGAGCATTACGTGTTCTTGTGGAGAGGAGTATATTGTAAGACTAGGTCCTTGTGAATAGCACCCTGAGATGCAGAAAACATTTTAGTTATGACCATTGCAAGAATTGCTACATGGTTCTTAATATACAGTGGGACGATTGTTTGAAATGCTTCTCATCTAATAGTTAGTGTAGAAGGTTATCAATGATTATGCTTGGTTTAGTTGGAATCTCTCTAGAGAACAATGCAATGTCCTATGTTGACTTATGTTAGTAATATCATCCGCAACGGAAGCGATTTAATGATCTAGATCTATAATTTACACGTAATAAAATAACTAGATCTACTCTACAAGGGGGTTGTAAAACATACCTCTTGGATCTCAAAATCCAAGTAGAAGAGCCGCAATAGAAATAACAAACGAAGATGTGAGGAGCACCACGATCTTCCGCACGTGTGATCCAAGCAACTCCCGGTGGAAGGAAATTCTCGTCTCGAATCCTCCCGATATGCAACCCGGAAAACCTCCAAGATTTTCCCTTGCTCCCTCTTGGCCGAAATTTTCCTTCTCCTCTCTAAGAGGTAGAAGTCGAAATTACTAGTGTCTGTATGAGTTGGGAGAACTCTCTTTATATAGGAGAGTAATCCTTGTCCTCCAAAGATTTTATTTTGCAAATAAATAAATCCAATAAATAAAAGATAATGCCATAATATTCTAGAACAAATCTAGAATAATATTTATCTTTATTTCTTACCATAAATATTTATCCAATAAATATTTTGTGCACATGTCTTATTAAATCAAAAGAAAACAATTTCTTGTTGACTAAAAACATGTCATGGCCGAAAAAAATGAATATTGACCTAGTCAATATTATTTTTTGCCATAACACACTAATTTTGCCAAGATTATGAAAAAAAACCTTTTTCACATATTTAATTATTTAGCCCAACTAATTTAATAGTCCACTAAACAATTAATTCACATATCGTTTTAATTAAATTATAATAAGAACTAAATTAATATTATTAGGATTCGATGTCCGAGAATAGCTATGCTATATTGGAGGCACATCGGGGACCATGGACTAATAATCAGCGGCTCCGATAAATCAAATAAATAATTATCTTACGAACGTAATAATTATATTCGATAAATCAATCACAGAATATGCCACCATAATCCGTGATCGCACTCCTCCGATTATAAGATTATATTTATCTCCCCACGAGAATGATAATAAGTGTCCATTGATATAATCATTACATATGGATTAATCCTCCATGATATTCATTCTAAATCGGAAGTTACCGTTAACCCTTTTATAACCTCTTATCCTTATTTACCATTAACCCCTAGTGATCAATTAATTCATACAACTCACTGGTAGCTAATCAGTGTAATATGAACTCCATGGATCGATCTGTTTCTAGGATTAACAAATAAGAGAACTGTCTATCTACTTCTAGAAATGAAAAGAATGGATTCCGTATCCGTGATAACACGGACTACTCACTCAATCCAAGACAATGCCAAGATGGGGTAATTCGGATCACGGACTCGGTGTAATCTTTAACCGTCAAGTCAAACCTCATAATCGATTCAAGCGGTTGATCGTGATCACCTCAGATTAAGATATATCCATAAATATGATCATCTATTGATTCGATAAGACTTCTCGACACGGAATTATATCGTGAACTCTAATCAAATCGGTCCAAATTCTATATGATATATCTATCATATATAAATGCCCCACCAGGTTCTCTTAACCGAAAGTCCGGATAAGACGATCACACCTATTGTGTTCTGGGCGCATTAATAGCACGTTAAATGAGAGACCCGATACTCTCCATTAACTTCACTACGGGCTAATTGTATTTTAAGTACATCTTCACTAACTCAATCCTCCCGTGTATATCACATACACTGAGTTAAGTGATTACATAAACGATATACTTTAGGGTTTTTTGTAGTGTAAATACTATTGTCACATCGGTGAATATGAGAATAATAAATATGAATAATAATATCATTTCATTTATTAAATAAAACAATTACAAAATTGTCTTTCGGGCATTACACCTAACAATCTCCCACTTGCACGAAAGCATGTGATTAATTGTTTTATAGCACACCCGATTATTTAAACTACAACAAACTACATCTACCACTTGCTCTAAAGCAATGGAGACCCATCCCGTATTCTAGTACCCATTAAGCATATCATAACCATTGTAGATGACAAAGTACACTCCGAGTGTGCCGTTGTAGGATAGGCCAGTGACTCGAGGAGTACCTACATCTAAATATCATGGGTCTTAATGATTAGTCAGGTTGTCGGCTCGAGACGATCCATAGAATCGAAACGTTACCGGTCCATCTAATCATGTGGTACTTTCCCAATATGCTTTTGACCTCTAGTGATTTCGAAAATACTTATAAGCTACCCCTTCATCGTTTGCACAATGATGCGGTATCGGCTTCCAAATCTAGAATCACTCCCAGATATGAAAAGGAAATCCTTAAGCTATATCGCCTCTCTAGCTACTACAAAAGCCGCTAATCACCCAACTAGTTAAAGTCGAGTTGGAGTTGCTGGATTCCTCCAGGCAATAGCTTCAACACAAGAGTAAACACTGAGCCCGAGATCGACTTAACGATCATCCTCAATCTGAAAATCAGTGTATCACACATATCCAAGTTCACACATGAATATGTCCGCATATTATTCCTCGTTCTCTCAAGATACTAAAGGACATACTAAACTTGCTTTGTTAACCGCCGAATCTAAGATTCGATCAAAGTTGACGTTCAATAACCTGACCATATCTTACTTAAAAGAGAATCTATCCCATTTCTCTTGATCCGAAGATTTAGAGAGTCATTCCTGAGGCATAGGGTAGAACTTCCTCGTTGAATGTTGCATACACTGATGCATCATCTTAACCAATAAGATGGATGGGAAACCAGTGACTGATTCTAATGAATTCGACCTAGTCAAACTCTTTAGGATGTTGTCCAAATCTCTATTGCAGATAATTGTGGCATTGTCATATTCTGACTTCAGATAACACACCCATGTTGATACAAACTGGTGCAGTGTTATCCTTCACAAACACTAATGTATATATTCACTACTGTACTAAAATTGATATCCAGTCTACAAAAGACTTATCAATATTCTGGTCAAATCCACATATTGTTGAAATATATGACTTCCAATGACCGAGAGGTTTGCTTTTTATCCATAAAGGACATAAGCCTTGACAGTCATCCTGTCATAAGTTCATAAGGCAATACCCTTTTGTTCCGAATGAATCCAGACTCCGTTTGTTTGGCAAGAAAATCTCAGGGAATCACCCTTATTTTCTACTTTTGAACGAAATCATGCAATACTAAGTGGTAAGAGAGTCCAAGGTCTGATTAACTCTCTACTTCTTAGGGAATTACCCCTAGAACACTCAAGGTTTGCTCTGAAAGATAAACTTTCCTATTCATTCTACTATTTTCCGTGTAGATCCAATTACTCCCCTTTGGGCTCGAGACGCTCGGATGGTTCTACAAGAGTATGAAGCAGGCTCGAGTGCCGAACTCCATTCACAGGGTTATGGCTATTAAACCAACCTCTATTATCGTAATCCTATCACGCTCACAAAGAGCCATAGGTCAATCGATCCTCGGACTACAAAGTCCATGCAGAACTCAGTAATGGGTAATGGATAAACCATACTCCCAATACTTACTTGGGTGGATCAAATTTCGATCTAGTTTAGTAGTGTTTTAGTGTTATCACCAACAACCGATGTTGGATGTGGTCTGATTTTAATCAGTTAGTAACTTCCTTGAGTAAACGTACTTCAAGGTTCAAGGTTTTGCTGTTCATGGATTCTATCAGAAAGGATGCAACAGTATAAATGTCCCTTCCCGATTTCAAGAATCCTATATCTAACCTTTATACACAATAGCTTAAAAGATATATCACGAATAGTCATTGACCGAACGTATGCGTGAAATTCCCAGTCTTACCTTCAAGCACCGTGTGCTAAATGCTTATATTTATGGAAGTGGGGTGAACCGTATTCTAGGTAGACTTCTCAGTCTTACATTTCAATGTAAACCGTTATTTCGCTTCCAATATCTTTATTGAGTTAAGCAGTGTATTGTAGCACATCTAAAAACTATGTAAGGCAATATAACGGTTTCTCACTTAGTGAGCGCATGCCACAATAAGGCAGGCTGAGCATCAGTCTCGAGGACTATAAATGGCCTATTCCAAGTGTAGAATACTCTATCTCTGTTGAAAAATAGAGAAACCTCAAAATATTTTGGATAAACTTTCCGGAGTGTTTGAATAGTTATCAGACAAGAAGTCACTACTCGGAAGCTCCTACCAGCTTGTATCTTTCATCAGACCCCGAAGGTTGTCATTGACAAGCTATGTTACTTCTTTATAACCATTATCCTTTCCCAATTGAAAGGAAACTTAGTCATTGAACCTTTGAGACAATATAACCAGACTGGGAGAGAGGAATCACCCTGAGCCAGTCTTCAGGTCTTGTCTTTTAGGGACTATGCACTAACTATGGAATATGAAGAAGCGTTTATCTAAATATAGAAACCAATTGCTTTTAATAGTTCTTAAGATGTGTTTTATATACATATTTCAGCAGTTCTAAGTGGTTTTGACTTTATCAAACAAAAGTCCGAGTCTTGGATTTGTACTACAAATGGTATATTCACTTTCTATACGACAAACAAATTATCGAATAGAAGGTAAATCCTTTCGTTCCAACGAATCTTAAACAGAAAATAATTTTTCCCCGATATCCAAAGATTGAATCCGAGATTCATTTCCTTATATCACTCCCACTATTCTAGCTAAAATTAACTGCCCGTTGTTTACTCTTTTAATCGTTAAATACACTGCTACCTTGTTCTTCCAAAGAACTTAGCTCGAGAAAATCGCTAAGGATTCATAGGTTGGTGATCCAAAATCACTGTCCTTATCCTATGATTTTCAGTTAATTAATTTCCGGTTCAGCCTTAAAGTTTAGATGACTAACACTTTTAGACATATTCTCCCATTCATTCCGTGAATGGAAACAGTCTTGAACCAGCGGTTCGTTTGAGTAGACACTACTCTTGAACCGTGGGATGTCTATTTCGGGACTTTCTCGGATTTTCTAATATGCCAGAAAAAACAACAAATCATAACATTGAAGCTCCCACTAGTTTATCGGTTCCAAATACCGTCTAACAAGCAATGCTTTTTATGATTTTCCGATTTTTTCGATTAGAAAATCTTTCGTACATAGTTCTAATGTTTCCAGAAAAACAACAAATCATAGAACTCCACTAGTTCATGGATTCCAAATATCGTCCGACTAGCAACATTTCATGACCCTTCGGTTTTTCAATTAGAACGATTACGTGTGTAGTCAGTTACACTTTTCTAATGTTCTAGAAAAACAACAAATCATAAAGCTCCCACTAGTTCATCGATTCCAAATATCGTCCAACTAGCAACACTTCATGATTTTCCGATTTTTCAATTAGAAAATTACTCGTGTAATCACTACACACTCAAAATTCACTAGAAGAATTTCAAAGTCCGAAATCACCTTTGATCAAACTAAGTTTGTCTTCCGTTTGACACGAATGACACTAGTGACATACCTATATGTCACTCTGGTTTTTAAAAGGCTTAAGAGAAAATATCTCTTTCGAAAAATAATTGCATTATCGATTAACTAGTTCAACGTCCTAGTTACTTTTCACTTTTTGACGAAGTCAATACTAGTCAATTATTAATTTTTAAGCAACTTAGTAAGGGATATAATGCTGTAAATAAAATGACATATATTAATTCAAGTTTAACACTACTATATAAGTTTATTTTAGGACTGTAAACTAAAATTAAGTCTACTCTACCATTCCAAGGTTTTAACCTCTCATCTCAGTGCCGCCTTAGGGTAGGTCAAAGAGATGACGGTTAAATCGAGACAATCTCATCAATGAATAACTTGTGAGAATCGAACATCCCACGAGAATCGAACATCCCTTTATTCATTGACTACCTTCCTTTTTTAGCCTACATATTATCAAGAATATCCTTTATGAGTGTGACCTACTATATCGGATCTCTTAGGTACGCCCCGAGTATGCCGTCTTAGGATAGGTGAGTGACCCGACGAGTACCCGGAAATCCTATCCTTTCGGAGACCAAGCCATGAATGTTGATAGGGGTGAACACCATCCTTAGGGGGACGAAATCAATACGCCGTGAGGCGTCACCCTTCTCTCACTTACTTGTATCTATAGTAGAGGCCGTGGGGTTGGCTGTCGCCTCCCCCGCTCCCACTCAATATTTTGGAAGTGGTAGTGGGTTAACTAACCACGTCTTTTGATGTTAACATAAAAGCACATCAAATCAAGGATTCCGAATGGTGTCGGTACGCGTAGGCAAGCCTACCCGCCCTATTCGTTGGAACATATGTGATGATCGGACGAAGTCGGGTCAAGAGAGCCCCATTGAGATAAGAAGGAATCACCCTCCGCCGCCGGTGTAGCTTAGTCTTGCCGGACCCCGTGCATACATCACACTAGGAGGGTTAATTCGGTCGAGCCTAGCTCGATTGACCACCCAACCTATAAGCGAACCGTTTTATCCAAGATTTATTGTTCTTTTACCATCAATCAACCTCGAGACACTACGAATCAAAACGTGATCTCGTTTGGGCTTTTACGGCGGTTCACCGAGAACACACACCGAAAAGGCTTAACGATTTCATAACTCGTCCTCGGATATTTAATTAGTTACTAAATTAATTAATTACCACGTATTAATTAAATTTCAACTAATTACGCGAGTTTGTATACATGCCTATTTTATGATCAAACACATAAAAAAATAAATTACGGAAAATTTAAACACCGAGATGGATCGTTGGTACCCCCGACTAACCTATTTTCTAAGGAAAAGTAAAAATTTAATCTAAGTCTTCAAATCTCGATCTTCGATCTTGACCTTGAAAACTTCCGGATCTTCAAAGCTTCGGTCTCGATACGAACCACGAACGACGAGGAGAGAAGGCCGTAATATACCACTATATTTAAAATATATCTATATTAAATTGTGTTATAAAAAGGGGCCAGAGGCCAGAAGGACAAAAAAAGATACAAAATGGGAAAAAAGGACGAGAAAAAAAAATAATGGTTGAGAAGGACAAAAACGCGCCTGTTACTACATGTGTTACTACATTTGGTTGTAGCAACATGTAGTAACATGCGCGTTTTTGTCCTTCTCGACCACTATTTTTTTTTCTTGTCCTTTTTCCTCATTTTAGATCAAAAACAGTCATTTACAACCATTAACCTTTATAAAAAAACTTTAAATTTTTTTTTTATTTTAATAACAGGCCCTTGGCCAAAGTTAATATAAAAAAAAACTTTTTTTTTTTTTTTTTTGTTACAGCATGTCGGCAAAACTTATCAAAAAAATTAGGATTTTTTTTTTAATTTGGTCAAACCTTGCGGCCAATTCTATTACATTAGGTTACAAGAAAAAAAAAATTTGCTGCCGCCAAAAAAAATTTGCCGACGGGAAAAAAAAAAACTAAACAATTCGGCCTCCTTCCGTTTTTATTTTCTTGATGATCTTCAACACCATGATCTTCGTCGTCTCAAACCCGGAACGAAAAAAATAAATACAAAATGTACTACCTTTTACAATTTTTCGCATGACATAAAATAAATTACACATCCTATGCTCAAATGATACTAATCAAAAGAGCTACAAAATAGATCTACGGGTAAACATTATCAACCACAATCCATCTCTTCAAACCACAACAATCGCAACATAAAAAAAATAACATATGCATCGGCCCCTATAAAAAATTGGGACAAAAAATCTACATGTTTTCCACTCCTAGATCTAATATTTTATACGTATAAATATAGATCACCAGGTCTCTGATACCACTGTTAGTAATATCATCCGCAACGGAAGCGATTTAAGGATCTAAATCTATAATTTACTCGTAATAAAATAACTAGATCTACTCAACAAGGGGGTTGTAGAATATACCTCTTGGATCTCAAAATCCAAGTAGAAGAGCCGCAACAAAAATAACAAACGAATATGTGAAGAGCACCACGATCTTCCGCACGTGTGATCCAAGCAACTCCCGGTGGAAGGAAATTTTCGTCTCGAATCCTCCCGATATGCTACCCGGAAAACCTCCAAGATTTTCCCTTGCTCCCTCTTGGCCGAAATTTTCCTTCTCCTCTCTAAGAAGTAGAAGTCGAAATTACTAGTGTGTGTATGAGTTGGGAAACTCTCTTTATATAGGAGAGTAATCCTTGTCCTCCAAGGATTTTATTTTGCAAATAAATAAATCCAATAAATAAAAGATAATGTCATAATATTCTAGAACAAATCTAGAATAATATTTATCTTTATTTCTTACCATAAATATTTATCCAATAAATATTTTGTGCACATGTCTTATTAAATCACAAGAAAACAATTTCTTGTTGACTAAAAACATGTCTTGGCCGACAAAAATGAATATTGACCTTGTCAATATTATTTTTTGCCATAACACACTAATTTCGCCAAGATTATGAAAAAAACCTTTTTCACATATTTAATTATTTAGCCCAACTAATTTAATAGTCCACTAAACAATTAATTCACATATCGTTTTAATTAAATTCTAATTAGAACTAAATTAATTTTTTTTTTGGTTAAATGTAAAAAATGTATTAAACCAAGGTACGCAAGAGTACAAGACACTTACATCCTAAACAAAGAAAAGATTGGGGTCATATGAGAAACCTCACAGAGCTTGTCCCAGGAAATGACACAACATTGGCAGAGTAAACAATTTCTCCTCAAGAGTGTTCAGAAAAACAGCTCTAAGAAACCAAAATTGTAAAATCTACCAATTTGAGCCACATGTACATATATCACAGAAGAGGCATATGGACCTGGAAAACACCATAAGGTGTACAAAAACCACCAGAATTGTAAATGCCAGTCCCAGGGCATATGAAGCCAGAAGATGACCTCAAATATCCACCAACAAGCACTACCACAAAAGCATTGCCCAAACATCATGGGGCCAAAGGACCAAAAGATACAAAATATCAACATCATCATCAAGAACAATTATTCTTTCCCTTCTTATAAACTTTGTTCTGCAAGACAGAACCATCATTAAAACTAGCCGAGCCCATAAAGCAAAGATCAAACTTGGAATCCATCCTTCTATCAGGTCCGGAAAGATCATTCAAAGAAGGATCCGCAGCAGACTAAACAACAATCAAGTAAGGAAACAAAGAATGACTTATCAAAAGAAACATCGGAGAGCGAAAGCGGTCCGTAAAACCACACTAGCAAATAGAGCAAAACTCTGTCGAGAATGACCGAAGTAAAAAAAGCGGAAGCAGGTCAATTTGTCGACTCAAAACACCAAGATCTCAAAAACGACCTCTGACTAGAAATCAAAAGCAGTGCAGATTGTAAAAGCAACAACAGCACATCAAAACAAAGAGCGAGTTTAATCAAAGCAGATCAGAAAACAGAATAAAGCACCAAAGAAGGTGTCACTCATCGAACTATGAACAAAGAACATTCCCAGCCAAAACCGGGACCAAGAACCATCCCTAAGAAAGCAGAGCAACGAGGACAAAGTGTGAAAGCTGTTGAACCACACACTAGCGGCGGCAAAAACCTCATTATGGTCGAAACACGACTGAAGCGATAAAAGTCTCAACATTCTCAACTAAAGCAGACCTTGATCCATCGTAACGGCCCGGGGCGAGGTTTAGGCATATCGAGATTGAAACCTTTCTTAATTTTATTCACATACAACCGAGAGCAGCTAAAAGGAGCGAACAAGAGTCCACATTGTGACCAACTTTTTTACATAAAGTACAAAAAGAAAGCGGATCTTCATAAAACACATCTTTCTTTGCAATAAAGTTCCATTTGGCAACAAGATAGGAATGATATCAGTGCTGAGAGCAAGCAACATCAACCTCAACAAGGCATCTAGCAAAGCTAATACTATGTTTGGTAGCAGTTAGAAGATCAGTATACAAAGGAACCCCTACAAAAGAGCAAATCTTGCTCAAAGCCTCCCCATTCCAAAGAGTGAGAGGGAGATTTGGTAGCTGAACCCAGACATTAACAGATGAAAGGCCTTCCCTACTGAAATTAAAGAATTCAGGCATCTTCTTTAGCAAAAAAGGCTTCCCTTGAATCAAATAAGGCCCACCAAGCAATACATTTTCCAAGTCAGAAAGCTGTTCAAAGGAAAAGACAATCCAACCTGAAGCATGGTACTGAAATCTACATTTTCTAGACCAAGAGTTCACCATTTTCTTAACAGCCTCTCTTCCAGGAAACCTAGAAGTGAAAGTGCCAATCAAGCTTAGACCCCCAAGATCATCAGACTCAAAAGAAGTGCTCCTAAGGTCAACAGAGGGTAAAGGGGAGCTCTTATCATTCCAAAGTCTAATAACTTCATTTGAGTAAAATCTATTTTTCTTGAACAAGCTTGCAAAAGAGACAACCTTGTTAGCAACTTCAACATCATTAAGAACAGAATCCTGAATAAAAGGTAAAGAAGGGGAACCAGGAGCAGCCCCAGAACCAACACAGTCCCCACCAGCAGGAGAATCAGTAACATGAGAAGTTTTCTCTAAGTTACAAACATGAACAGGCAAGTCACTACAACTAACTTGGACCAACAAATTAGGAGCAGCAAAAGGAGGCAACACAGACTTAGAAACAGCAATGTCAACACCTGAAGACTCCAAAGAAGGATGCAAATTAGCAGGGAAATTCAGAACCTGAGTTGCAGTCCCAAAAACAACAGCAGCATCAGATTTCATCATCAAATCAGAAGCATCAGACACATTTCTTTGAAGTGATAAAGTGAGGACAAGCTAAAGCAGGAATTGTAACAAGACTAGCAGGAATTGTAACAAAACTAGCAACCTCAGGCTGTGATTTCAACAAACCCAAATCCGGAGAAATCAAAACCTTGTCAATAGAACCAGAAACAGGGGCTGTAGCTAAATTAGGGGCCAAAATAGCATTACACAATCGTTTCCCCGATTTTAGCATCATAGGAGACATAGACTGAGCACCCATCTGAGACTTACCTGCAGCAACTAAAGCATCAGCAGCAGCAGCGTCCAACAGAGTCCGTCTCGACAAGAACCTAACCGGAGAAGAAGCTTCCACCACCGGTAAAGGTAAAGTAGAATCAGAAACTCTCACAGCAAAAGGCAAATTCGTATCAACAACAGGCTTAATCTTGCAAGAGACCAAAGAATCTGAAGCCAACAACAAAGGTTGGGCGTCCAATTGACAGTCAGTCCGAGCAGGACACTCAGCCGGAGAAGAAGAAATCTTGACCGGACGCACTAAATTGGTTGAAACATCATCATCAGAGGCTTTGGAGTGACGAACACTCTTAGGACTCCTTCGATTTTTCTTACCCATGAGAAAAGGAACAAAGAACTAGCAAGAAACGAGGGCAGCTTAGGAGGATTTGCCGGCAGAGAGTGGCCGGAGCCATTTGCGCCGGTGAGAGAAACATCTCTCTAGAAATCCAACCATGACACTATCCCTATCTGTTTCTTCTAATTAGAACTAAATTAATATTATTAGGATTCGACGTCCGAGAATAGCTATGCTATATTGGAGGCGCGTCGGGGACCATGGACTAATAATCAGCGTCTCCAATAAATCAAATAAATAATTATCTTACGAACAGAATAATTATATTCGATAAATCAATCACAGGAATATGCCACCATAATCCCGTGACTGCACTCCTCCGATTATAAGATTATATTTATCTCCTCACGAGAATGATAATAAGCGTCCATTGATATAATCATAACATATGGATTAATCCTCCATAGACTGTTCATTCTAAATCGGGAATTTACCGTTAACCCTTTTTAGAACCTCTTATCCTTATTTACCATTAACCCCCTAGTGATTAATTAATTCATACAACTCACTGGTAGCTAATCTGAGTGTAATATGAACTCCATGGATCGATCAGTTTCTAGGATTAACAAATAAAGGAGGCTGTCTATCTACTTCGAGAAATGGAAGGAATGGATTCGTATCTGTGATAACACGCACTACTACTCACTCAATCGATTACAATGCCAAGATGGGGTAATTCGGATCACAGACTCGTGTAATCCTTAACCGTCAAGTCAAACCTCATGCGATTCAAGCGGTTGTTGTGATCACCTCGAGATTAAGATATATCCATAAATATGATCACCTATTGATTCGATAAGACTTTCGATTACGGAATTATATTGTGAACTCTAATCAAATCGGTCCAAATTACTATATGATATATCTATCATATATAAATGCCCCACTAGGTTCTCTTAACCGAAAGTCCGGATAAGACGATCACACCTATTGTGTTCTGGGCGCATTAATAGCACGTTAAAGGAGAGACCCGATACTCTCCATTAACTTCACTACGGGCTAATTGTATTTTAAGTACATCTTCACTAACTCAATCCTCCCGTGTATATCCCATACACTGAGTTAAGTGATTACATAAACAATATACTTTAGGGTTTTCTGTAGTGTAAATACTATTGTCACATCGGTGAATATGAGAATAATAAATATGAATAATAATATCATTTCATTTATTAAATAAAACAATTACAAAATTGTCTTTCGGGCATTACACCTAACAATTTATTCCTTACCACAAAAAAAAATATTTTGCGCGCCAGGGGTGTGCCTTGCATTTTATTTGCATATGGATCATTTTAAGTATAACTTATGGCCACACGAGCAGACAAATCTGTATTTGATCTATGTGTGTAATTAAGCTACGGGTGCAGTATTCTAACCTTGTTTACTTCCATGGGACGGAAAATAAACGTCTTTGTGTAGTTAACCTCCTTCGTTGGTTCTATTAACCCACATGCAATAAGTTCTAGAAAGTGCCGGCTCAAGACCAAGAACCTCACTAAGCAGCTATCGTGGATTGACTATCACGTTCCTAGGGATTGATCGAAACTATGTCCTAACTAACACATCACCTTGTAAGTCCTTCATGTTAATTTATGAATACAATAAGCAGATTGTCCAGATATAACCTCTCGTAATTTGTACCTGTCGATCAACGTAGCTGATGCCGAACCAAAGAATTAGGGTTTACTAGGTATCTCACAATTATGATAAAGACCGTCGCAATTGCGAGAGAATGCAACCATTAATTTCGTGTTTTCATACTAACGAATCGAATAATAAGGATTAAGGTTCGTTTAATTAATTCAATGATGTTGATAAATGATTTTAATTTTTATTTTAAGTGATTGAATATCAATGATGTTTACTTAAGTTAATTATAGTGTTCAAGGATGATTATTATACAAATTGAAAAACCGGACTAATTGATTTAACTGGATCAAACCGGATTTGATCGGCGACATGCTCATATCTTTTCTCCAAACCATGCCGCTATAGAAATTCAATCTATAAATGGAATTATAGTGAAGAAAAAACTATAGTGAAATGTGGTAGAAATCAGGTAGAAACAAGGTAGAAATAAGAAGAAACAGGGTAGAAATGGGTCGAAAGGAGTAGAATGTGGTTCGTAAAGGGAAATTGATACCAGAGTATATTCCTAGCTAACACCGAACATGTTGATTTAAGCATAAGATTTACCCATTAAAATTGTATTACTAGATTGAAGCATTAACCCCAATCATGAAAGTGGACAAGAACAGACCATGATGTTTGCTTACGTGTGAAACCGTGATCACTAGGGTTTTGAACTCAATCAAAAACAGTGAACCAGAGTGTATTTCTAAAAAACAAGTTTCGATTGGGGTTAATGTTTAAATCTAGTAATACAATGTACTTCTGCACTCTGGTTCACTGTTTTTGATCGTGTTCAAAACACTCTGGTGCACTGTTTGAGACATAAGCGTACATCACATCATGTTCTTGTCCACTTTCATGACTGGGGTTAATGTTTCAATCAAGTAATACAATGTTATTGGGTAAATATGATGTTCAAATCTACATGTTCACTGCTAGCAATAAATACCATTGTATTACTAGATTGAAACTTGAACCCCAATCATGAAAGTGGACAAGAACATGCTGTGATGTATGCTTATCGTCAAACAATGAACTGAGTGTTTTGACCACAATCAAAAACATTGAACCAAAGTGAATGTGGACAAGAACATGCTGTGGTTTTCATTGTTATCTAGAAATACACTCTGGTTCACTATTTTAGACCTAGTTAACATTACTAATTCACTTCAAACCAAAGATCACTTTTAGGAGTTTATAATTGTTCACTATTTTGTTAACCATTGGAAGTTTACTATTGTTAGTTCTTTTTGTGAGTTAATTTTTATAGTTCATTATTTGTGGTTCACTGTTATAGTTCACTTTTATTTCTTTTACCATTTAATTTGTTCACTAATAGATTCGGACTCAATTTTAGAAATGACGTTGATTTGTTTACTGACCGAATTCCAGTCAGAGAGTATGAATTGTGCTTTCTGTCCGATATTAAGTCTATAAAAAACCAACATCAATTTTGGCCGTAATAAAACATATTTTCTAACTCAAATTCAGTTTTCATGGATGATGTCGGCTGGAATTCGAGCTCATGCTGTGATGTATGCTTACGTATCCAATAGTGAACCAGAGTGTTTTGAACCCAATCAGAAACAGTGAACATGTAGATTTAAGCATCAGATTTATCCAGTAACATTGTATTACTAGATTGAATCATTTACCACAATCATGAAAGTGGACAAGAACATGTTGTGATGTATGTTAAGTGTGAAACAATGTTCCAGAGTTTTTTGAACTCAATCAGAAACATTGAACCTGAGTGTATTTCTAGATAACATTTTTTAATTGGGGTTAATGTTTCAATCTAGTAATACAATGTACTTCTGCACTCTGGTTCACTGATTTTGATTGTGTTTAAAACACTTGGTGCACTGTTTGAGACATAAGCATACATCACATCATGTTCTTGTCCACTTTCATGATTGGGATTAATGTCTCAATCTAGTAATACAATGTTACTGGGTAAATCTGATGCTTCAATCTACATGTTCACTGCTAGCTAGAAATGCAATTTTATTACTAGATTGAAACATGAACCCCCAATCATGAAAGTGGACAAGAACATGTTGTGACGTATGATTACACGTCAAACAGTAAACCGGAGTGTTTTGAACACAATCAAAAATAGTGAACCAAAGTGAATGTGGACAAGAACATGCTGTGATGTTCATTGTTATCTAGAAATGCACTCTGGTTCACTCTTTCACACCTAGTTAACATTACAAATTCACTTCAAACCAAAGATCACTTTTAGGAGTTTATAATTGTGGTTCACTATTTTGTTAACCATTGGAAGTTTACTATTGTTAGTTATTTTTTACGAGTTCACTTTTATAGTTCATTATTTGTGGTTCATTGTTATGCTAATTCACTGTTGTTGTAGTTCACTATTATAGTTCACTTTTATTTCTTTTACCATTAATTTATTCACTAATAGATTCAGATTGAATTTAAGAAATGATGTTGATTTGTTTATGGACTGAATTTCAGTCAGAGAGTATCAGTTGTGCTTTATGACCGATATTTAGTCTATAAAAAGCCACCATCAATTCGGTCAAAATAAAACTTATTTTCTAACTGAAATTCAGTTTATACGGATGATGACAGCTCGAATTCGAGCTCATGTTGTGATGTATGCTTACGTGTCAAACAGTAAACCAGAGTGTTTTGAACCCAATCAGAAACGGTGAACATATAGATTTAAGCAATAGATTTACCCAATAACATTGTATTACTAGATTGAATCATTAACCACAATCATGAAAGTGGACAAGAACATGTTGTGATGTATGCTTACGTGTGAAACAGTGTTCCAGAGTTTTTTGAACTCAATCAAAAACATTGAACCAGAGTGTATTTCTAGCTAACAGTGAACATGTAGATTTAAACATCAAACATACCCAATAAAATTGTATTACTGGATTGAAAGCATTGGATAAGAACATGCAGTGATGTATGCTTACGTGTCCAACAGTGAACTAGAGTGTTTTGAACTCAATGAAAAATAGTGAAGCGGAGTGTATTTCTAGCTAACAGAGAACATGTAGATTTAAGCATCAGATTTACCCTATAACATTGTATTAATAGATTGGAGCATTAACCGCAATCATTAAAGTGGACAAGAACATGTTGTGATGTACGCTTACATGTGAAACAGTGTTCCAAAGTTTTTTGAACTCAATCAAAAACATAGAACCAGAGTGTATTTCTAGCTAACAGTGAACATGTAGATTTAAACATCAAACTTACCTAATAATATTGTATTACTGGATTGAAAGCACTGGATAAGAACATGTAGTAATGTATGCTTATGTGTCCAACAGTGAACTAGAGAGTTTTGAACTCAATGAAAAACAGTGAAGCGGAGTGTATTTCTACCTAACAGAGAACATGTAGATTTAAGCATCAGATTTACCCAATAACATTGTATTAAAAGATCTGAGCATTAACCACAATCATGAAAGTGGTCAAGAACATGTTGTGATGTATGCTTACGTGTGAAACAGTGAACCATAGTGTTTTGAACTCAATCAAAACAAGTGATCCAGAGCATATTTCTAGCTAACTGTGAAAATGTAGATTTAAGTATTAGATTTACTTCATAACATTGTATTACTAGATAGAAACATTAACACTATTCATGAAAGTGGACAAGAACATGCTGTGATGTAGACCTATGTGTCAAACAGTGAACCATAGTGTTTTGAACCCAATCAAAACAGTGAATCAATGTGTATTTCTAGCTAACAGTGAACATGTATATTGAAACATCATATATACCCATAGGCATTGTATTACTAGATTAAAACATTAACCCCAAACATGAAAGTGGACATGAACATGTTGTGATGTATGCTTACGTGCGCAATAGTGAAACAAAGTGTTTTGAACCAAATAAAAAAAATGAATTGATTCTTTGGGAACAAATCCTTCAGCAGCTATCACACTCTTGCAATTCCTTCTCAGTTGGACTGATTCAATTGCTGATCAGAAAGATGTGAATTGGATTCACAAAACATGATCAACACTCAGTTCTGGATTTTAGTTTTGAAGCTTTGTTTTGAAGTCCTACAAAGACTCATCGGCCCACGTCGGGAATCAGGGTAACTATATGAGATCTTGGCCACTAAAGAATTTTGTAAAATTCTTGAAAGTCAATTGGGAGTAGTTGACTGGTAGGAGCAAAATCACAAACCAAAAGACCGTTTTTTATTTTTGCATGTATAAACAACAACACTCTTTTATCTTTATTTGTATGTTGTAGATTTTGGCAAACCTTTATTTATGCTTTTACTCTCTATAGTTAATACACAAATTTAAATGACTATTACCTTTTGAGAAACGTCCTCAAATATGGTTAAGTAATTTTTCATCTTTTTAAATAAGCAATGACATGAGCAACTGCGTTACAGTAGTTAAAGACAAAGCGACAACATATTTGATGGAGTGCTATAAAACTCTAATTATTAATCAAAACGGAAGCTCATAATATTATTAGATCACTTGAAATGAGTTTCAATTAATTAATCATATATTGTAGTTAACCATTGAAAATTTGCAATTGTTAGTACAATTTTTGGGTGAACCAAAATTCACATTACTAATTCACTTCAAACCAAAGTTCACTTTTAGGAGATTATAAATGTAGTTCACATTTACCTACCAAGTGATGCTTCTCTACAGGCACAATCAGAGACATCTACACACACACAGACAAAAAAAAATTTATATAGACTAAGCTATCTCACACATTTCTCACACTTATTAAATATATTTACCATAAATGTATATATATATATATATATATATATATATATATATATATATATATATATATATATATTATTTTATTTGATAAGGGATAATTGGTCCGATTCGGTTAAATACCAATTTATTTTATTAAAACAAGAAACCGAACCGATTTTACAGATTCAATTTTTCACAATAAAAACCGATTATAAAACTGCAGTTTGTTATTTTTCAATTCGGATTGATCCAATTCAATTAGTCCGGTTTTTAAATTGGTATAATAATCATCCTTGAACACTATAATTAACTTAAATAAACATCCTTGATATTCAATCACTTAAAATCATAATAAAAATTATTTATCAACCCCAAATGCTCGATTCTGCCTTTCCTTCCACCAGATTAGGAATTTCTACCACTTCCTAAGAATCATCCTCCTCTTGCTTGATCTCAACTGAACCTTTATCCATTAAGCCACCATCCTTCCCGTTTTCAACACCCGGTGCTTTCTTTTGTTTACATTTACCACTTGTTGATCCATCTCAACCGGTCTACAAAGTCTAACATACTCATCGTCACTGCCATCATTTTCAATCATTAGCGCATTTACCTCACGTGGGTTCCTTACCGTGTTGCTTGGCAAACCTCCCGAATGATGGAACATGCATTTAATGAAATAAGTCATTATACGGTCAGGATGAGGCTCATACAAGCGTACAAGTGGAGCTCACAGATCGCTCCAATGACCGACCTCGCTAGTTTGAATGAATAACATTTACTTTGTAAAATCTTAAAACGTATAGATGTGTAAGTGAAATGATACCAAGTGCCATTTTTAATTCATATGCTACTCTTTCCGACCAACTTCTACCATATTGCTACCAGTTTCTATCTACGTTCTACCTGATTTCTACCACATTTCACTATAATTTTCTCTTCACTATCATTCCATTAAGAGATTGAATTTCTATAGCAGCTAGGTCTAGGAAAAGTTATGAGCATGTCGCAGATCAAAACTATGCTCAACCATCAGACGTTTTTCATACGATAAATAAAAAAAGACTTAAATATATTTAATATATATGTATATATGTATTTATACATTATTTTTATTTGATAAGGGATAATTTGGTCTGGTTTGGTTAAGTACCAATTTATTTCAATAAATCTGGAAACCGAAATGATTTTACGGTTTGATTTTTTTCACAGTAAAAAAAAAGATTAATTATAAAACTGCAGTTTATCATTTTTCAATCCGGTTTGATCCAATTCAATCAATTATTCCGGTTTTTCAATTTGTATAATAATCATCCTTGAACACTATAATTAACTTAAATAAACATCATTGATATTCAATCACTTAAAATCACAATTAAAATCATTTATCAACCCCAAATGCTCGATTACGCCTTTCCTTCCACTAGACTTGGAATTTCTTCCACTTCCTCAGAATCATCCTCCTCTTGCTTTATCTCAACTGAACCTTTATCCATTAAGCCATCATCCTTCCCGTTTTTAACATCCGGTGCTTTCTTCTCTTTAAGTTTACCACTTGTTGATCCACCTCAACCGATCTATAAAGTCTAACATACTCATCGTCACCACCATCATTTTCAATCGTTAGCGCATTTACCTCGCGTGGGTTCCCTACTGTGTTGCTTGGCAAACCTCCTGATTCCGGCTTTCCTTTCAGTATTGTAAAACTTATGATGGAACATGCATTTAATTGAATAAGTCATTATACGGTCAGGATGAGCCTCATACAAGTGAACAAGTGGAGCTCCGCAGATGGCTCCAATGACCGACCTCACTGATTTAATGGATAAGCTTTGTTTTGTGAAATCTTAAAACGTATAGTATGTATAAGTGATGTGATACCAAGTTCCATTTCCGATTCAGTTTCTACTCTTTCCGACCAACTTCTACCATATTTCTACCAGTTTCTATCTACTTTCTACTTGATTTCTACCACATTTCACTTTCATTTTTTCTTCACTATCATTTCATTAAGAGATTGGATTTCTATAGTAGCTAAGTCTAGAGAAAAATTATGACCATGTCACAGATCAAAGCTAAGCTCAACCATCAGACATTTTACATTCGGTGAATAGAAAAAGACTTAAATATATTTACTATATATGTATATATCTAGATAGACATTATTTTTATTTGATAAGGGATACTTCGGTCTGGTTTGATTACATACCAATTTTTTTCATTAAAACCAGAAACCGAACTGATTTTACGGTTCGATTTTTTCACAATAAAAAATCGATTATTGCACTGCAGTTTGTCATTTTTCAATCTGGTTTGATCCAATTCAATAAATTAGTCTGGTTTTCCAATTTGTATAATAATCATCCATGAACACTATAATTCACTAAAATAAAATCATTGATATTCAATCACTTAAAATCATAATAAAAATCATTTATCAACATCAAATGATCGATTCCGCCTTTCCTTCCACTAGATAGGAATTTCTACAACTTCCTCAGAATCATCCTCCTCTTCTTGATCTCAACTAAACTTTTATCCATTCAGTCATCACCCTTCCCATTTTCAACGTCTGGTGATTTCTTCTCTTTACATTTACCACTTGTTGATCCACCTCAACCGCTCTATAAAGTCTAACACACTCATCGTCACCACCATCATTTTCAATCGTTAGCGCATTTACCTCGCGTGGGTTCCTTGCCGTGTTTCTTGGCACCTCCCGATTATGGCTTTCCTTCCAGTATTGTAAAACTTATGCTGGAACATGCATTTAATGAAATAAGTCATTATACGGTCAATATGAGCCTCATACAAGCGTACAAGTGGAGCTCCGCAGATGGCTCCAATACCCAACCTCGCTGATTTGAATGGATAACATTTATTTTGGGAAATCTTAAAACGTATAGTATGTGTATGTGAAATGGTACCAAGTTTCATTTTTTATCCATATTCTACTCTTCCCGACCAACTTCTACTGTATTTCTACTTGATTCTTCCCACTTTCTACTGGATTTCAACCACATTTCACTATCACTTTTTATTCACAATCATTCCATTATGTGATTGAATTTCTATAGCTGCTGGGTTAGAGAAAATTTATGAGCATGTCGCATATCAAAACTAAACTTAACCATCTCACGTTTTTCATACGGTAAATAGAAAAAGACTTAAATATATTATATATATATATATATATATATATATATATAATCTTTATTTGATAAGGGATAATTCAGTCGGGTTCGGTTAAATACCAATTTATTTCATTAAACTGGAAAGCGAACTGATTTTACGGTTTGATTTTTTCACAATAAAAAACCGATTATTAAACTGCAGTTTGTCATTTTTCAATCCGGTTTGATCCAATTCATTCAATTAGTCCGGTTTTTCAATTTGTATATTAATCATCCTTGAACACTATTACTAACTTAAATAAACATCATTGATATTCAATCACTTAAAATCATAATTAAAATCATTTACCAACCCCAAATGATCGATTCCGCCTTTCCTTCCACCAGATAGGAATTTCAACAACTTCCTCAGAATCATCCTCGTCTTGTTGTTCTCAAATGAAAATTTATCCATTAAGTCATCATCATTCCCATTTTCAACATCCAGTGCTTTCTTCTCTTTACGTTTACCACTTGTTGATCCACATCAACCGGTCTATAAAGTCTAACATACTCATCGTCACCACCATCATTTTCAATGGTTACCGCATCTACATCGTGTGGGTTCCTTACCGTGTTGCTTAGCGAACCTCTTAATTCTGGCTTTCCTTCGACTATTATAAAACTTATGATGGAACATGCATTTAATGTAATAAGTAATTATACGGTCAGGATGAGCCTCATTCAAGCGTACAAGTGGAGCTTCGCAGATGGCTCCAATGACCGACCTCGCTGATTTGAATGGATAACATTTATTTGGTGAAATCTTAAAACATATAGTATTTCATTCCAAAAAAAAACGTATAGTATGTGTAAGTGAAATGATACCAAGTTGAAGTTCCATTTTTTATCCATATTCTACTCGTTCAGACCAACTTCTACCAGATTTCTACTTGATTCTACCCACTTTCTAACTCATTTCTACCACATTTCACTATAATTTTTTCTTCACTATCATTCCATTAGGAGATTGAATTTCTATAGCGAAGAAGGTCAGAGAAAAGTTATGAGCATGTCGCAGATCAAAACTAAGCTCAACCATTAGGCGTTTTCATACGGTGAATATAAAAAGACTTAAATATATTTACTATATATGTATATATCTATACATACATTATTTTAATTTGATAAGGGATAATTCGGTTTGGTTCGGTTAAATACCAATTTATTTCATTAAAACCGGAAACCGAACTAATTTTGCGGTTCGATTTTTTTCACAATAAAAAACCGATTTTAAAACTGCAACTTGTCATTTTTCAATCGGGTTTGATCCAATTCAATCAATTAGTCCGGTTTTTCAATTTGTATAATAATCATCCTTGAACACTATAATTAACTTGAATAAACATCATTGATATTCAATCACTTAAAATCATATTTAAAATCATTTATCAACCCCAGATGCTCGATTCCACCTTTCCTCCCACCAGATTAGGAATTTCTACCACGTCCTAAGAATTATCCTCCTCTTGCTTGATCTCAACTGAACCTTTATCCATTAAGTCATCATCCTTCCCGTTTTCAACATCCGGTGCTTTCTTCTCTTTACGTTTACCAGTTGTTGATCCACCTCAACTGGTGTATAAAGTCTAACATACTCATCATCACCACCATCATTTCAATCGTTAGCGCATTTACCTCGCGTAGGTTCCTTACCATATTTCTTGGCAAACCTCCCGATTCCGGCTTTCCTTCCAATATTGTAAAACTTATTAAGGAACATGCATTTAATGAAATAAGTCATTATACGGTCTGGATGAGCCTCATACAAGCATACAAGTGGAGTTCCGCAGATGGCTCCAATGACCGACCTCGCTGATTCGAATGGATAACATTTATTTTGTGAAATCTTAAAACGTATAGTCTGTGTAAGTGAAATGACAGCAATCTACATTTTCGATCCATATTCTACTCTTTCCGGCCAATTTCTACCATATTCTAGATGCTTCTATATTTATTCTACTTGATTTCTACCACATTTCACTATCATATTTTCTTCACTATCATTCCATTAAGAGATTGAATTTCTATAGCATCTAGGTCTAGAGACATACTAGACTTTTGTTCATTGCATCTGTTGATCTCTTCATTGATTCTGCTAATTCGGAACTGAAAGCTATAGGATTGTTTTATGAATAAATTGATTTGATTTATGTAAAAAAAATTGATCGGCCATTATTCTGCTTGAATTTGAAATCAAGGATATTGATGCCGTTTTGATTCATACCAGGATTTACGGGGGTTATTATTATTATTATTATTTCGGAGACTTCTAATGAGTGACGTGTTTATTTTATCGGGTCAGCTTGTGGGTTTGGGGCAAAATTATGGATAATTGGGTTAAATGTGCTCTTCTTTATATGTATAGTATAGACTACCCATGAACCCGTGCATAATGCACGGGGTAATACAACATTAAAATGGTTAACAAATAAAAACGGAAGTACACATATTTTCCCATGAAGGAAAAAAAACATGTTTTGATCTGAAAATTTCATAACTACGTACAAAATCAAGGTGGAATCATATTGATAAATAGTAAAGCATGTTTATGAACAAAAAATGTTTTTAAACCCGTGCATAATCCATAGGTAATCTTAAAATAAGAAAAACAATTCTCTCAGAATAAAATTAAATATTTATGTAAGATGATGCATCAACTTATATATATATAGAGAAAGATATATTTTATGATGGAACGGTTGTAGGAAGGTAATACTTAGTGACATACATTATAATTGAAATTTCACGTTAGTGTAGGACCCCTGACATGATGAAAAAAAAGGTCTATTTAGAACCTAGATGGTAAACTCCAAACTCTTCGTCTCCACCATTGTGTACGTCACATAACATTACTAAATCCAAATGAAAGGATTTGTTGTGTAATGTTGATGGTATGTTCTATCTTACTAAAAAGGTTGTTCATAAAGCCTTGTTGGATTATAAAAATCTTTGACTTGACCTAATATTGGCAATACCCGAGTCCATAAGTCACAAATAGCAAAGCCATGTTGTACAATTCGTCACATCTGAGTCCATGAGTGAGGTATCGACTGATTCATTTATTCGGATTGTAATGGTGACTTTAACTATTCTACTGAGTCTGGTCTGCTGGGTATGGCATTCCATAGAGTCTATGGAAATTGTGGTGGTCAGCAAAGCATGAAGCATCTGATGAATCAGGTGTTCGTTTTGGCTTGCGAGAGAGTTGATTAGTCTCTTTGAAGGCGTGTCTCATCGGTACAGGTACCAGTAGAGTGAAGTCTACTGGGAGTCTGCTGGTTCAAATCAGACTTAGGGAACACGTCTGCATGGCTTCCTAATTCGGTGGAGTTACTTATGGGGTATTTCAGTCATTTACTGGGTTGACTGATTAGTTGGTTAGAGTTGGATTCCCAAGGCTATACATACCATTTGTAATACATGTAATTATAACTTTCTGGTGATAATAAAATATCCTATGTTGGACATATTTTAAGTTTTAATGATGAGTGTCAGACTAGCTGTTATAGAGCAAAGGTAAAAAGATGTCTAGATCAAATGTATAGGTTTATCAGAGTTTGATCTTTGTATAGGTTTGATCAAACAAGCCTTTGTAAAAGGTCGGTGACTTTATCGGTGACATTGTCTAAATCGATAGGGTATCTAGGTCAGTAGACTAACTAGGAACTTTCTGATGGTTGAAAGCTGAGGGTTGAAACTCGGTTATTGAAGGCTAAGGGATCAAACTTAGTATTTAAAGTCAAGGATATGGAATCAGAATTTAGGGAAGTCTGTGATTACCTAAACTGATTACATATACCTTGTGTACAAGGTCTAAGTTCCATATGTTTAAGTTGTTATTGGAACTTAGTTAAATTCAAATTGTTGTACTCTAACTTCACAATAAAAAGTTAGATAAGAAGCAGTCAGCTGAAGTGTTGGTAAAACACAGCAGACTTAAACCAGCTGACAGTTAACTACATCAGCAGACTGATATACTTCTAATATCTGCTGAATGTAATTCTCAATTTAATCAAAAGTTACATTGGAAGATTAAATGGATAAGGATGGATTACATGTAGTGATTTTGTCAACAAATCAATGGTCAAGATAAAAGGAACGTTGGAAAGATTCAGAGGATTATCCAATGGATATAAGTCAAAAGGTAGACATTTTGGAAACTGACAAAAAGCTGACTGACAGTGTCAGTACTATGAACAGAGATAAAAAGCAAGTCAAGATGGAGACAAGTCTGAAACGGCTACATTTAAAATTCAAACACAAGTCAAAGGATTCACACCTATAAATAGGAGACTCCTGATTCAGTTTGAAGATGATGAACAACAAATAATCCATACGAAGCTATCAAGTTTTAATCAAGAAAAACACCCTGCTGACATACACTGAGCTTAAACTTACTGTCAAGAAATTTCTTCTAGTGCAACCTGCTATCAGGTTACATCAAGTATACACACTTGAAGACCTCAAGCTGCTGATCATTTCATCTTGATCAAGCTGCTGAAAGCTGAATCACTTACTTGATTCAACTCTTCTTTTACAAGACATTTGAAGACAGAGAAGCATCTTTTAGGTGTCAAGAACTGTTGTTTGTGGTGGAGCAGATGAAGAGGCAATCCTACCCTTCAAGGACCAGTGGAATACATTGGAGCAAAAATCCTACCTGTTTCAAGTGTTCAGGTTGTGAAGCCATAGTTATTGGTGAAGGACAAACAGTTTAGGGATTTTTGTAACTGCAACCTCAAGAATCTCTAGTGAATTACCTCCAACATCATAGGAGAAGAGTGGACTGGTAGGATTACACCACCTGGAACCACTATAAATCTTGCCTACTTTACTTTACTGCATTTTCTTTCTGCATATTATTTTATCAGCATACTAATCACATCAACCCACTGAAACTAGCAACTGAATCACACACTTACACTACTGAGTATCCAATACTTAGTATCATCTTTTAACAATAAGTAATAATGCTTAATTTAAATATAATCCACTGCCAAAAAATTCAGTAGCATTAAGAGTCAGTATACTACAGAGTGGTCAGCAGACTACCGACCTTGCTGAGTTTGTCAACTCTAAAAGTATTAAGTGTTAAGTTTATTCACCCCCCTCTAAACTTAACCAAAGCCTTTTCAAGGGACCAACAATTGGTATCAGAGAAGTGCTTCTGTTCTGAAGTAATCCTACTTGTTGTCATGGTGAAAATTCTTTGAAAACTTTCTCAAGTTTCTGATTTTCAAAACTTTGCATCATGGACAACAACCAGTATGCTAGGACTATGTTGACGTGCTCTCTATATCATTTTGATTAGTATAAACATCGTATGCAGGCTTATTTAGCTGCAGCACATGGTGAAATGATGGATGTGTTGACTGATGGACCACTGGAGATCGCAAAAGCCATAACTGTGGATGGTGAAACTCAGTTTGTTCCAAAACCAAAAAGAGAGTAGAATGCTGAAGATAGAAAAAGTGAAAACCTCAACAATATTGCTATTGATATCATTTACAGAACTTTAGATAGCAATATGTACATGAAAGTGAAGGATTGCAAGACTGCAAAGGAACTTTGGGAAAAAATTACAACTAATCTGTGAAGGCACTGATACTATCAAGAAAACAAAGTCAGTGTAGCCAAAAGAAAGTTCCAAGATTTCAAAATGAAATCAAATGAAACCATTGAACAAATGGAGTCAAGGTTCAATTCTATCATGGATGAACTCACCCTACTGAATGTAGTATACACAAAGAAATAGATCAATACAAGAATTTTGGAAGCCCTACCTGCAAAGGAAGTTTGGGAAATGAAGGTTACTGCCATAGAGGAGTTCAGGAGACTACATGAAGAGGATACCTTCAGATTGTTTTTAGATCTCAAGGCATATGAATTCAGTAATAATCTTGTTCCCAATACTGAAAGAAGAACCAAAGACTACTGCATTGGCTGCTGCACACAAAGAAGAATCATCAGGTGTTCAAGATGATCTACTGGATGAAATGCAAGAGCAAATAGCCCTACTGAGCAAGAAAATCAGAATGATGAAATTAGGAAGGGGTTCTTCAAGGAATTTCAACAATAAATCAAGTGAAAAGAAAAAGGAAGAATCCAAGAAAGATAATGACTACTTGTGCTTTCAATGCAAGAAACCAGGACACTTCAAACCCGATTGTCACGATTTGAAATGAAGAAGGAACACGATTACTTGTGCTTCAAGCGCAAGAAAACTGGACATTTTAGACATGATTATCCAAACATACTAAAGTACAAAAGTCAGCAAAGAAGATCTGCCAAGAAAGCAATGGTTGCTGATGATGAATCAGGATATGAAGTTGAATCAGAAAAAATAAATGAATCTGATGATACTGGACTTATTGCACACATGGATGATTATGCTTTAATGGAAAATATGGATGAAACTTAGGAGGTATACAATTATGTATCTGTAAACACTCCTGCTGAAAGTGATTGTGAATCTACTTGTGGTTCAAATCCTAAAATTTATGACAGTGAAGAACCTTTGGATGCCATCCTTAATCAACTAAGGAAAATACAATCTGGTTATGAGATTGTGAAGGCTGAAAAAGAGGCTCTTCAAGCTGAAATTCAAAGATTAAATGCTGAATTAAGAATTCTCAAAGGTTAGGAAAATGATTATGAACAGACTCAACATAAGTCTGCTGTACATTCAGTAGCTGCTGAATCTGCAACACAATTCAGTTCCACCACTGCATTCAAATCTGGAAATCCTTATGGTGATAGAACAGGCCTTGGATTTGAGTCTCAACAATCTACTAAGGGTGGATCCAGTAAGGCTACTGAACCTAGTACCAGAATTGGTCCTAAGTTTGTGCTGCACAAGATTCAACTCCCAAAAGGTTCTTTGGCGATAAAGTCTCATCGAGAATGCTCCAAGGAAGCAAAATCAGAAGTCAAAAAGGTCAACAATACCTAATAAAAAGGGTAAATCCAAGGGTAGGACTGCTGGACCTTCTAGACATACTGATAGCAGACCTACTGCAAAGCCTGCTGGACCACTAAAGGGCAAAAATCAAAAATATTCCAAGGATGAGAATCCTAAACCTAAAAATGTTAATCATTTAAGGGATACTTATCTCAGGGGGAAAGGTAGATTTTTCCCTACTGATGAAGATTGGATTGTTCCAGCCCCTACTGCTAGAAACAATAAACATAACCATAATTCTAGGGTAAAACCTCAGCAGTGAAATCAGCAGAGGACTTATTTAAGACTTCAACAGGGACCTTAGTAGACTCCAAATTACAGGGTTGTTCTTAATAGACCGCAACCTCATGGTTATGCTAGTGCTTCTAACAATTGAAATCACTTCAAACAGCACTTTGTACCAAAAGGCTAGAAACCATATGTGAATCCTACACAACCAAATGTTAGATTTTATATAAATGTAGGATACATATATGAACAAAAGTGCAACACTTTCCAAAGAAGACCATATGGAAACTTGCCAAGGGTTGTGCTTACCACTGACCACTATGGACCCAAACAGTTTTGGGTACCTAAAACACATTAAAACTGTTTTGTAGGGTGTCTGGTACTTTGACAGTGGATGTTACAGACATATGACAAAGAATAAGCACTGTTTAACAAACTATGTGGCAAAAGATGGTCCAAGAGTCAATTTTTGCAACAAGAACACACCAGGATATACAAGCGGATATGGAACACTGGTGAGGAATGGATTAACTATCATAAATGTTGCATATGTGGAAGGACTGGACTACAACCTACTGAGCATTGGACAATTTTGTGACATGGGTTACAAGGTCACTCTTAACAAAGGCTACTGCATTGTCATTAGTGAAAGAGGTGAAAAAGTTGTGTTGGCTGGAAGAAGACAACAAAATATGTATGTTGTAGATTGGTCTACTCATGTTCCAGAAATATGCCTGACAGTGCATACCAAGTCAGAATTAAATTGGTTGTGGCCTAAGAAATTGAATCATCTAAATTTTGATGATATCAATCAATTGGTGAAAAAGAAGTTAGTGATTGGTTTACCTGAGATCACATTCAAGAAAGATGGTATATGTGATGCATGTCAGCAAGGTAAACAATCAAAGTCATGCTTCAAGTCAAACACCAAACAATCAACAAAGGGAGTTTTGGAGCTGATGCATATGGATTTATTTTGACCAGTAACACCAACAACTGTAACAGGAAAGAAGTACACTCTGGTAGTTGTGGATGATTATTCAAGATACACTTGGGTAATATTCATGAACAAGAAAAATGAGACACTTCAAAAGATGCCTGAACTTTTGAAAAGATTGCAAAATGAGAAAAGTTTGTCAGTAGTGAAGATCAAATCAGATAAGGGTACTGAGTTTCTTAACAAAGTCATAAGGGATTTCTGTGAACAAATAGAGTGCTGCATCAATTAGCAGCTGCCGGTACACCTCAGCAAAATGGGGTTGCTGAAAGAAGAAAAATGACTTTGAAAGAAGCAAGAAGGACTATGATTTGGGAAGCATTACTACCTAAAAGATATTGGGTGAAACAATCAATACAGCATGCTACACACAAAATAGGACCTCAGTAAACAGAAAGCTGCTGAAGACACCTTATGAGATATGGAATGGAAGGAAACCAAATATATCTTATTTCCATCCATTTGGGAGTATGTGTTTTATTTTGAATCATAAGGAACAAATGTAGACATTCCAACCAAAATCAGATGAAGGAATCTTTTTGGGATACTCATCAGTCAGCAAGGCATTCAGGGTACTGAACAAAAGGACAATGAAACATGAAGAATCTATACATGTCATTTTTTATGAACCTAAGTTCACTGGAATGGAAAATGATGAAGTTTCAGAACCTGCTGTGAATCAGGAGATCATTGATCCAGAATATGTTGATGTTTTGAAGAAGATAAGTGACTTAAAAGTCTCTGATTCTGGAAGTAAAGATGTACCTGCTGATAACACTACTGATGCAACAACGGATGCAGTTTAAGGATTTGCTAATCCCCTTACTGAAGCAACAGCAGACCCTACTGAAGATGTGGTTCCTGTAAATCAAAATTTACAATGGTTGAAGGATCACCCTTCTGAACAAGTAATTGGCAATATACAACAAGGTGTAAGGACTAGAAGACAATTAGAAGCAATGTTTACTTGTTTTCTATCTCAAATGGAGCCTAAATTTGTTGAAGAAGAAATATCTGATCCTGATTGGATAATTGCTATGCAAGAAGTAGTGAATGAGTTTGAAAGAAACCAAGTTTGGACACTAGTGGAGAGGCCTAGTCATGCAAATATAATTGGCACTAAATGGATATACAAAAATAAATTGGACGAATCTTGTACCATTGTAAGAAACAAGGCCAGACTAGTAGCAAAAGCCTATTCTCAAGCAGAAGGAATAGATTTTGATGAGACATATGCCCCAGGTGCAAGATTGGAAGCTATAAGTTTATTCTTGGCATATGCTGCTTACAAAAACTTCAAGATATACCAGATGGATGTCAAAAGTGAATTTTTGAATGGCATTCTGGAAGAAGAAGTTTATGTTCAGCAACCTCTGGGTTTTGAAGTTAAAGATCAAGAAGATAAAGTGTACAGACTCAATAAAGCACTTTATGGTTTGAAACAAGCACCAAGAGCATGGTGTGAAACCCTATCTTAGTTCTTGGTGAACAATGGTTTTACCAAAGGTACCATTGACAAGACTATTTTCAGAATCAATGAAGAGGATAGCACCCTGCTGGTACAGATTTATGTGGATGACATAATATTTAGTTCTGAAAATGAATTGCTATGTGAAAAGTTTGCTAATCTAATAAAAAGCAAGTTCCAAATGAGTATGATGGGAGAAATGAACTACTTTTTAGGATTACAAGTTAAACAAATGAAAGAGGGAATCTTCATTCATCAAACTAAATATACCAAAGAGCTGTTAAAGAATTTCAGTATGAAAAATAGCACCAAATGTCAACTCCTATGAGTACAAGCATTAGAATAGATGAAGATAAAGAAGGCAAAGATGTTGATCAGACATTATCTGAGGAAGAATGTTAGGCGATCTCTTTGTACCTCACTCGCTAGCTTGAGACTGATATATCATTTGTTATAGGTGTTTGTGCAAGATTTTAATCTAAACCTAAAGAAAGTCACTTAGCTGCAGTCAAGAGGATTATCAAGTATCTAAAAGAGACTTTGGGAGTAAGGATATGGTACTCAAATGATGGAAGTTTCAAGTTATAACGTACTCAGATTCTGATTATGCTGGATGCAAGATTGATAGAAAAAGCACCACAGGAACTTTTTAGTTGATGGGAAATAGACTTGTTTCCTGGTTTAGCAAGAAACAGAATTAAATATCCACTTCTACTCATCGGGTTGAATACATTTGTCTTTGGAATCTGCTGTGCACAAGTACTATGGTTAAGACAACAATTAAGGGATTACGGGATAGAAGAAAAAGAAATTCACATAATGTGTGATAACACACATGCAATTGCAATCACAGAAAATCTTGTTTTGCACTGTAGAACCAAACATATTGATGTGAGACATCATTTTATCAGAGATCATATTGAGAATAAAGATGTGGTGGTTCTTTACATCCCCACTGAAGATCAACTTGCTGATATCTTTACAAAACCATTGGATTGTGAAAGATTTGCTAAGTTAAGAACTAAACTAGGCATCATAAAAGTTGACTGACATGTTAATGGTCAGCAGTGTACTGGAATTCACCAAGGGGATTAGTCTTTGCCCTGCTGGGTGTGCTCACTTGGCAGATTAGTCATTGGTATCAACAATTTCATGTACTTAAATAGTTTGGACAATTGAGCAAATGAAGTTGCCAATGGGATTGGTCTTTGTCCTATTGGGTGAGATCACTTGACAGATCATTCATTGGTATTAAACTTCATCTTGTATTATCAGCTGGACAAAACTAGGCTGTATGAAGATCAGCAGAGCAGTTTTGTCAGCAGGCTGCTGAGCCAACAGGAGATCAGCAGAGTAAATTCAAAGTAACCCTGCCGAAGCTCGACTCTACTGAAGACCAAGTCTACTGAATTATACGTTATGAAGACAGTCAAACTTAAATGAAACTCAACAGTAAACGGATATTATTCTTATCCATTATAACTGCGGTTGCAATATCCAATGGTTACAACTCTTTATGGACAAGTTAGTGGGACATGTGGCAACATCACATTTATTCCAAGGTTAATCATGGTTAAATGCTATAGTAAGTGTACAGTACTTTCCTGATAGTTATCACCCACTTTCTTTCCTTATATATACAGACATATAGACAGAAGATACATACAGAACTCATATCAATTTTCTCTGATTATACACAAATGTGAACACAGATTTACAAAGTTTTCTTCTTCATCTTTCTCAAATTCTTAAAATGCCGGATAAGGATGTTCATCTTGGAACAAGCCAAAGTGTTAGAGGTTTTGTTGTTCATGCTAACAAGACTGAGTTAGCTATCAATATTGGAAGAAGAATCAGAAGGTGTGAAGGACTGGAAGCCATCTTGAATATCAGATTGGAAAGTATGTCTTGTATCAATGTCAACAATTTCTAGAGGAACATGGTGATTAGAGATGGTAGAGAGGAATTTACTACAACTGTTAATGCCTAGGAGATTGAAATCACTTCAGACCTACTGAGGGAAGTGTTTGGATTTAGACCAGGAAATGGAGCTCCTACAAATCCTGGGTTGATGGAGTTATCAAGATTGGAGTTTGTTAAGTCAATACAAACAAACAAGTCTGTACCAACAGCCATAAGTATCAATGTGAAGAATATTGGCATGGAATATAACCTACTGAGCAAGATTATTGCCAAGAATATTCTGGAATTTAGTGAAAGTCTTGATACACTTTCTGGACCGAAGATAGACCTGCTGATAATCATTTGCAGGAGCATGAGGTTTGATTTGGCAGGATTCTTTATCCAATACATGAAGAAGGTTGTGTCAGAAGATAGAGATGGCACAAGGAAATCCAAAACTAAACCTTTGGGTTTGATGATTCAGGCGCTGTTGAATCACCTGCAGATTACTGATGTTACACCTACAAAAATCAACAAGTTAAGATACAAACCAGAAATCAGTTATCTTATCCCTGGTTTGGATGATGAGGAAGAAGATGATGAGGAGACTAAGAGTGATGATGATAATGATGATGGTGGGCAGGAACAGAGGACCTAGGCCAAAAATGATGTCCAACCTGCTGCACCAAAGAAGCCTGTGTAGAATAGAAAGGCTAGTGAAACAAGGAAGATAACTGAGTTGTTAAATCCTAAAAAGACAAGGCAGCAACCAATAGACATTGCTGAGTCTACTGTGGCTCAAGTTGAAGTTGAGGCTATGGAGCCTACAGGAGTTTCCAAGAAGACTGTTGCTGAGGTCTTAAAAGAACAACTTAAAGAAGATACAAGGAAGAGGAAAGCTGCTAGCGATGAGTAGTTAGAAGAAGAACTTTTTGATGCCGAGCAACAACCTATAAAAAGAAGAAAGCATATTGCAAAGAAGAGGGTTCATGGAAAAGGAAAGGAACTAAGGGTTTTGGAGGCCCAAAAGGAAGTAGAAGAAGGTGTTGTTGAAACAACACAAGTTGTTGAGCCTACTGAGGCTACTGAGGTTGTTGTTGGGCAACAAATTGAAGAACCACAGCACACTGCTGAACCTGAACCTACTATGGAAGTCATAGTACCTGTTCAAGACCCTGCTGTGGATGCTACAACTCAGGGGGAAGAATAAACTGTTGTAGACCCTGCTGATGAGCATATAAGTTAGAAGGAACCAAGTATTGAACAGATGGAGGTGGTAGGTACTAATTTACAACCTGAGGAACCTACTGACCTATTTGTATCTGCTGAGGATACATTAAGTCATCTTGTTGAAACCTTTGGAGGACAACAAGTTGAACAACCTATTCCCAGGAAGCAAACAATGCCCTATGAGATAAGAGAAAAGAAGTCCAAAAATCCTAAGGCAGATCCAAACATCAGACAAGTTGAGAAATATTTCAGTTGGAAGTTTGGATTCTATAAGAGACAGAAAGCAGCAAGAGAACCAATGACTGGATTTGAAGATTGGGCATTTGAACAGTTGGGAGTAGAGGCCTTGCTTGGATTAATTGACACATCTCTGTTGGGAGCAAGGCTACTGGAAATCATTGAAGTAGAAAAGCAAAGGGGAAGCATTATGTTTAGAGATCCCAGGTTCATACCTGATAGTGATGATTCATCATCCTCATCTGATTCAGATGATAATCATCATATGCACCTAGGGGAGTCAAGTGGAGTTGCTAAGGAAAAATCCACAGAAGGAGATGGACAGGGGTCCACTGACAAGACAGCAGATCAATCTGCTGATGGTGGCAAGTCTGCTGAGGGTCAGCAGACTGATGATTTGGATCAGAAATGGTTCTTTGCTTTTTACGGAGGATTTAGAAGAACAATTAGCGGTTGAAACACTTCTTGAAGATGCTATGTTAAAGGCCACTATCGATGATCTTTGTGATGATTGAGCTGCATGAAATTCTATCATAAGAATAAGCTCAATATCAAGAGAGTATTGACACTGATGAAGTTTTGGCACAAGCCTCTGAAACTCTTAGAGTGATTGCAAATCCTGGAGGTGTGCTAAAGGAACATTTGGCTGTATTTCCTCAAATCACAGTGGAAGAAATGAAGGTTCAGTCTGCTGAGGAACAGACAGCAATTGAACAAAGGTTGGAACAAGAGGTCCTAATCACTGAGGATCAAACAGTGTTGGGATAGAGGTTGGAACTTTTGATGGGATTGGAGGAATCCCTTATACATTGTGTGGAGGTTGCTGTATAACAACCTGCTGAAGAGAAGGTTGCTGAAGGCAAAGATGATCAGCAGACTGTTGTTGATGAGGAGGATCAGCTGTTGGATTATGATTTTAGTGAAGAGGAATTTCAGATGCTTGAAAAAGAAGCTGAAGCAGTGCCCTAACAACCAAATGTACCTATATTTGAAGAAGTACCTATTTTGGAAGCTGCACAAGAGGATCAACCTGAGCCAGAACCTGTAACAGATTTTTGGAGATGTTGTGGAAGAAGGTCCTGAACCCCATGAACGGGACATGACAAGAGCAATTGTTGTGAGGCAACTCAGGGCTGAAGATAATATAGAACAGCCTGTTGGAGGGTTTGCTGGAGGAATGGATGGAATGAATGATATTCCAGTACATATTTTGGATGAGTTGAAAGTTGTAAGAGATGATATAACTCAACTGAATAGAAGTGAGAGGAGATTTGATGAGTTGGTGAACTTAATGGAAAACAGAGGAAGAACTACCGAGACAACTGCATCAAACATCACTTCCCTTCAATTTTCAACAAATGATTTGCTGAGAGAGGTTGCTCGTGTCAAGAATGAAGTTATAAACAGAGACAATCATATGGCAGAGCAGATCACCTCACTACACAAGAAAAATGATAAGCTTGCTGAGGCCCCTAAACCTGCTGAGGTACCTCACCCTGCAGATATTGATCCTATGGTGACTGAGAGGAACAATCTGCTGGAACAAACTATGGAAGGCCGAATCACTGCAGTTGACACAAGAACTGAAATTATGCAAGGTCAACTAGCAAATTTGGTAATTACACAAGAGATTGTTCATGGCCTACAGAGCCGATTTATTGATGATGTCAAGCGTGGGGGAAGAAGGCCTTACAGCAGAAGCAAATGAGGCAGCAAGGATTTTTGCCAAAAAGAAATGGGAGGCTGACATAAATGAGTTTAGAAAGCCTGCACCTGGTAGGATTCAGCTGACTGATGACCTGTTGAAAGAGTACAAGAAGTTGTACTATTCAAAGAAGAGACCTTACCATGACATGGGATTTCAAGAAGGACTGAATTCCTCTTTAGGACTTATTAATTCTGGGAAGTAAGAGTCAAATCCATGAGAGTTGCTAGTAGATGTGGTAGAGGTGGAAGTGGTCAAAGGATGGGCAGTTGGAAAGCAAGGGATTCACTGGAAGAATTCAAACACTTCTAGATGGGACAAGGCTTCAGTGTTCATTCTATAAGGTTGGCCCTACTAGAAGCCTAAAAATGGTGGAAGAGTTACATACCTAGATTGATTTTTCCACATTGGAAAATCAATGGATGATACATGTAGTCAAGGAAATCAGGGAGTATCAAGAGAAGATAGAACAAGACAGAAACAGAAACTAGATCAGCACACTTACTTTTGCATTTATCTTTTGCTGATCCCAGTTTGTAATAATTTTGAACAAATTTGATTTTAATGAGATATGACTGAATTTGTTCTGTTTCGTTTTTATCTTTTTCCTTTGCTGTAAGAAGGGTATTGGCATCATCACTAAAAAGAGGGAAATTGTTGGACATAATTTAAGTTTTAATGATGAGTGTCATACTAGCTGTTATAGAGCAAAGGCAAAAAGTTGTCTAAATCAAATGTATAGGTTTATTATAGTTTGATCTTTGTATAGGTTTGATCAAACAAGCACTGTAAAAAGGTCAGCTGACTTTATCAGCAGACCTGTCTAGGTCAGTAGTGAATCTAGGTCAGTAGACTAACTAGGAACCTGCTGATGGTTGAAGGCTTAAGCTTCAAACTCAGTTATTGAAGGCTAAGGGATCAAACTTAGTATTTAAATTCAAGGTTATGGAATCAGAATTTAGGGAAGTCTGTGATGACCTAAACTGATTACATATACCTTGTGTACAAGGTCTAAGTTCCATATGTTTAAGTGGTGATTGGAACTTAGTTAAATTCAAATTGGTGTACTCAAACTTCACAATAAAAAGTTAGATAAGAAGCGATTAAATTTGAAGTGTTGGTAAATCACAATGAGACTTAAACCGGTGTGATTAACTACATCGATGAGACTAATATACTTATAATATCTGCTGAATGTCATTATCGATTAAATCAAAAGTTACATTGGAAGATTAAATGGATAAGGATGGATTACATGTAGTGATTTTGTCAACAAATCAATGGTCAAGATAAAAGGAACGTTGGAAAGATTCAGAGGATTATCCAATGGATATAAGTCAAGGGTGGACAATCTGGAAACTGACAAAAAGCTGACTGACAGTGTCAATACTATGAACAGAGATAAAAATCAAGTCAAGATGGAGACAAGTCTGAAACGGCTACAATTAAAATTCAAACACAAGTCAAAGGATTCACACCTATAAATATGAGACTCCTGATTCAGTTTGAAGATGATGAACAACAAATAATCCATACGAAGCTATCAAGTTTTTATCAAGAAAACCACCCTGCTGACATACACTGAGCTTAAACATACTGATCAAGAAATTTCTTCAAGTGTTACCTGCTATCAAGTTACATCAAGTATACACACTTGAAGACCTCAAGCTGCTGATCATTTCATCCTGATCAAGCTGTTGAAAGCTGAATCACTTACTTGATTCATCTCTTCTTTTACAAGAAGTTTGCTGAAGACAGAGAAGCATCTTTTGGGTGTCAAGAACTATTGTTTGTGGTGGAGCTGGTGAAGAGGCAATCCTACCCTAAAAGGACCAGTGAAATACATTGGAGCAGCAATTCTACCTGTGTCAAGTGTTCAGTTTGTGAAGCCATAGTTATTGGTGAAATATAAACAGTTTAAGGATTTTTGTAACTGCAACCTCAAGAATCTCTAGTGAATTACCTCCAACATCACGGGAGAAGAGTGGGTAGCGAGGATTACACCACACGGAACAACTATAAATCTTGCCTACTTTACTTTACTGCATTTACTTTCTGCATATTATTTTATCAGCACTCTGATCACATCAACCCACTGAAACTAGCAACTGAATCACACATACACTACTGAGTATCCAATACTTAGTATCATCGTTTAACAACAAGTAATAAGGCTTAATTTAAATATAATCCGTTGCAACAAATTCAATAACATTAATAGTCAGCAGACTACTGATAGTCAACAGACTACTGACCCTCCTGAGTTTGTTAAATCCAAAAGTTTTAAGTGTTAAGTTTATTCACCCCCCTTCTAAACTTAACCAAAGCCTTTTCAAGGGACCAACATCCTCGTTTGTCCGTGGAGTAGTCGACACATTGCCGGAAACCACGTTAAATGTGTGTTCTTCTTGTTTCTGTGTTTGTTTGCTTGTTTATCTTTTATCTTTACTCACAATCACCATCACTTCTTGATGGATCCGTCAATACAAACTGGTATCAGAGCATCCAGGTTCATCAAGAAATCTGTTTATCTGTTTTAAGCAAGGTAGATTGGCACCAAGTCATAATTGACGCTAGGATTTGGGATCTACACAAGCATTTTTGGTGAGAAAGATGTCTGCTTTAAATGTTAAGATTGACAAGTTTACAGGAATGAATAGTTTTAGTCTATGGTAGATCAAGATGCGTGCTTTGTTGAAGAAGCAGGGATTATGTGGTCCCTTGTCTAAATCAACAAAAGAAAGTGCTGCTAAGAGAACCAGTCTAGATGAGAAATCACATTCAACAATTATGTTGTGCTTGTCAGATGATATTATCATAGAGGTTGCTGAAGAGGACACTACTGAGAAGTTGTGGTCCAATCTTGAGAGTCTGTATGACTAAGTCTATAACCAACAAGTTGTTATTAAAACGACGACTGTTCAATTTAAAGATGCATGAGGGCACTCGGCTGAGGGATCATCTAGATCAGCTGAACACAATATTGCTTGACCTAAGGAATATTGATGTGAAGATTGAAGATGAGGATGCTGCATTGATTCTACTTGTATCATTGCCTGCATCATATGAGAACTTTGTGCAGTCCTTTATTGTTGGGAAAGACTTAGTATCATTGGAGGATGTAAGGTCATCACTCTATGCTTGAGAGTTACGCCATAAGGCATCTGGATCTGGGACAGATAGTCAGTCTGTTGGATTGGTGGCGGTGGAGTCGAGGAGGGCCAGGCAGTGCAGAGCGATGAAATTCAAAAAAGAATTCTAAGGGTCCTAAAGCTAATGATATCTGTAACTACTGCATGGAGCTGGGACATTGGAAAAATGAATGTCCAAAGAGGAAAAGCAACAGGGTACTCAGCAGGGTACAGTTTCTTTGGCAGAACAAGATATCAACTCTGAAGAAGATCTGGCCTTAGCAGTTTCAGAGTCAGCAGGGCACAGAGATGTGTGGATTCTGGACACTGGGCATCTTATAATGTGTGTCCAAACAGGGAGTGGTTTTCAACTTATCAGCAGGTGGATGGAGGCCATATAGCAATGGCTAACATCAAGGTCTGCTAAATAGTTGGGATTGGATCTGTGCAGGTGGGGACACATGATGGTAAATTCGGCACATTGAATGAGGTTAGGCATTATCGACAAATGACCAAGAATTTAATATCACTTAGTCTACTGGACAGCAAAGGGTTCAAGTTCAGGGGTGAATGTGGAGTGGTCAATGTCTATAAGGGTTCAAGTGTGGTTTTGAAGGGTATCAGACAGGGAACATTGTACATACTACAAGGGTCTATTGTATCAGGTTTTGCTGCTGTTGCATCATCAAATGTTCACCATTCACAATTTACTAAGTTGTGGCACATGATATTGGGTCATATGGGTGAAAGAAGGATGCAAATTCTGTCTAAGTCTGATCTACTTGACGGACAAAAGGTCAAGGAGTTGGATTTTCATGAACACTGTGTGTTTGGGAAGCTACATAGGAGCAAGTTCCCAAAGGCAATTCACATCACGAAAGGGACACTTGATTATGTCCATTCTGATTGTTGGGGACCTTCAAGGGTGGAGTCACTGGGTGGTCACAAGTATATTGTGTCTTTCATAGATGATTATTCAAGAATGGTTTGGGTTGTTATGATGAAACACAAGAGTGAAGCATTCAAGCACTTCAAGCAGTGGAAGGCTTTGGTTGAGAATCAGACAGGGAAGAAGATAAAGAGACTTAGAACTGATAATGGACTGGAATTCTGTTGGTCTGAGTTTGATGAGTTTTGCAAGAATGAGTTGTTAGGCACCATACTGTTAGAGATACTCCACAGCAGAATGGTGTTGCAGAAAGAATGAATCAAACTTTTCTGGAGAGGGCAAGGTGCATGCTCTCTAATTCTAGTCTAGCAAGGAGATTTTGGGTAGAGGCTGTTAGTACAACTTGCTACTTAATCAATGGGGGGCCTCACACTGCGATCAAACTTAAAACACCACTTGAAGTTTGGTCAGGAAGGTCAGCAGACTACTCTGGACTTAGGGTTTTTGAAAGCACTGTCTACTATAATGTCAGTGAGGGTAAACTGGAACCTAGGGCCAAGAAGGGTGTGTTTTTTGGATATGGAGATGGAGTTAAGGGGTATAGAATCTGGTCATCAGCTGAAAATAGGGTTATACTCCGCAGGAGTGTAGTCTTTGATGAAAACTCTATGCTTAACTCATCAGTGAGGGCCACATCTGAATCTGAAATTGAATCTGAGACTGAGAAGGTTGACAAATAGGTGGATCTTCAATTAGAGTCTACTAAATCAAAAGACTCAGCAAGGGATAGTCAACAATCAGTAGATCCAGAACTGGATCCAAGCCAGTGCTGAACAAGGGTTAGAAGACACTCAAACTGCTGATGTTGGTCAGTAGGGTATAGCTCTCAGCACAGCTAGGAGGACCAATATCAGACCTCCAAGAAGATATGGATTTGAGGAGGATATGATTGGATATGCACTACATGTAGCGGAAAAAGTGGATGGTTTTGAACCTAACGCTTACAGGGAATCTGTGACATGTTCTGAGGCATCCCAATGGCTTTCTGCCATCGGGGAAGAAATGGAGTCACTTCAGAAGAATGAGACTTGGGATTTGGTCAAACAACCTAAGGGTAGAAGGGTGGTCAGCTGCAAATGGATATTCAAGAAAAATGAAGAATGACATCTGCTGAGGATATCAGATATAAGGCACGTTTGGTTGCTAGAGGGTTCAGTCAGAAAGAGGGGGTAGACTATGAAGAGATATTTTCTCCAGTGGTCAGACATACTTCAATCAGGGTGCTGTTAGCAATAATGGCACATCAAAATTTTGAACTTGATCAATTGGATGTGAAGACAACCTTTCTACATGGAGATGTAGATAGGAAATATATATGACTCAGCCAGGGGGTTTCCAAGTTCCTGGCAAGGAAGGATATGTTTGCAAGTGGAAGAAGTCCTTAAATGGACTTAAGAAGGCCCCAAGGCAATGGTATAAGAATTTTGACAGTTATATGATTCAACAAGGTTATAGCAGGAATCCATATGATTGGTGAGTGTATCACAACAAGTTGAAGGATGGTTCAATCATCTATCTGGTGTTGTATGTGGATGATATGCTGATAGCTGCTGCAAACAAATCTGACATTCAAGATCTGAAGAATCTGCTCAAAGCTGAATTTAAGATGAAGGATTTGAGGAATGAAAATAAATTTTTAAGGATGGAGATCTATAGAGATAGGAAGCAGGGGAAGTTGTTCCTGTCTCAGCAGGGGTATATTGAGAAGATATTATCCAAGTTTGGCATGTCAGCAGCCAAACCTATAGATTCTCCTATGGCACCAAATCTACATCTGTCTATTGTGTTTGCTCCACAGTCAGCTGAAGAGGAAGAATACACGTCAAGAGTTCCATATGCTAGTGCAGTGGGCAGCTTAATGTATGCCATGGTCTATACTAGGCCTGATTTGGCTCAGGCAGTCAATGTTGTCAGCAGGTTTATGGCTCAACCTAGAAAGGAACACTAGAAAGCAGTAAAGAGGATATTTAGGTACCTTAGGGGTACATCAAATATTGGACTTATTTATGGAGGTGGTACTCAATGTTTTGTCACAAGGTACTGTGATTCTGATTATGCTGCTGATGTGGACAGCAGGAGATCTATGACTGGGTATGTGTTTACTTTGGGTAGTTCTTGATGACAGTCAACTTTATACCTTTACTTACCTATTGATTACCCCCGATTCCAGCTTAAATGGGCTTTAAGTGGTTAATAATTAGTCATCTCGTGCATAAATTACACCCGAACCGAGTTACGACTCGTTATTATGAAATTAGCCATTTTATTATATTATTTGATATTACAAGCCTTGTTTTATGGTTTATTTATAGTGGACTTGATTTGGAAGCGATTGGAATGGACTTCGGAGGAGAAAAATGCACAGAAATGGACCGAGAACGGACAGATTTAAGTAAGCGAGGCCCAGCAGAATCCTCAGGCTCGCTGGCAGCGAGCCCTGCTCTGGCTGCCAGTGAGTTGACCAAATTGCTCTTACTTTGGAGACACGTTTTCTATCTCGTTAGGGTTTAGGATTTACGAATTAGGTCGGCTGACGGCTATTCTAAGTCGGTTTTATAGCCTATATAAACTCCCTTTCATTAGTCACTTTTTGCACAACTCATAACACAAATCCTCAGTTTCTCAGAGCTGTTTTAATACAAGTTCAGCAGCAATAATGTGAGTTACTGGTATTTATTTCTTCTTTGTTTGTTGTAATTAGATTCCCCCCAATTATTGTTTATCGTTTGAGATTGTTTGTTCTTAGTTAAACGATGTAGATCTAGGATTACGACGTGAGGAAGTGGGGATTCCTCGTCTATAAGGATCCACACGCCCACGCCTATGTCTCGTGACCTATGTATGACTTTACTTTGATCAACAATCGTGTTTTTAGTATATCTATATAATTGCTTTATGAATCTCTATTTTATCCGTTACGTATGTAGAAACGCTAAGATTTAGTTGTTCGTCGCATCAATCTAGCCACGTCTTTATGGTGTGATTGTCCACCTAGAATTTCTTATCTTAGTAGGTATGGCTACGACTATGTTGCTCGTCTGTTTTAATTAGCGTATGATTAGAAAATACCAATATAAGGCTCCTAGGTCGGCTCATGAATTGATCTTCCGGGACTTTCAGCGAGATCTAGATCTGTTCTGTATTAGGGAATTGAGCTCATCTAGTTATACGTAAATCGTAGATTAACATGATACCTACGAAGTTAGTGTTAATAGGACAGAGACTGATGCGATCGCCTAGGAAGTACGCCTAACCATGGGAATGTTGCCTAGGTGAGGAATACGGTTAATATCGGCATCCCTAGTTTTGTAAGCGTGCAAGTTATATGAGATGGAGGCCTACGAAGCGAAGTCACGTAATGTAGCACAGTGATCTAGTGTCCTACCCGGAACAAAGTCAAGTTTAGGGGATGACTCCCGTAGCCAATATAAAAGAAATACGAATCGGATTAATTGTTGTAGAGTCTAGCTTAATTATATAGAATCTCTAGATCCAAACGATAACATAATAATTGGGGAGGTTAATTACGTTGTTTGTGTCGTGTCCTTTATCTTTCTTGTCTCTTGTTGGTCGTAGACCGCTTTGTGTCCTTGACATGAATAATTAATTGTTTGTATATAAATGATTCACAATTGGTTCCATGTGGGATCGACCTTGATTCGCTATAGCTATACTACGATGGACCTAGTCCTCTTGCTAGTATTGGTTTATTGTGGTCAAGTATTTTATTATCACTTGATCTACGTCATCAAGTTTTTGGCGCCGTTGCCGGGGAACCAACGGTCAATTTTATATATAAATAATTTTTTATACATGTTAAGTCTTATGTTTTAGAGTCTGTTTTTACGTTTTTGAGTCCCTCTGGTTGTCTGCTCTGTGTAAAAAATTCCAGAATCTGGAACAGTTGGTTTCGCTCCCAGCGAGCCTGGTTCTGTTTTCTAGGACTTCGCGTGTCTGTTTATCTCCGTATGTTTAATCTATAGGTCTAATAGCAGCATGGGAAACCATGTTAAAGTCAGTGTACGGTCTGTTTGTTTTTTGTTTTCTTCTGTTTGCAGAAACCAGAGGAACAATAATCCGAGTCAGTAATTTTTCACGGGCGCTGAGAAAATAACCCAGCAACATGTGGAGCTACGAATCTATGATGGGAAAAGCGATGGAAGCAATACCTTTAAAGCACCAAGATGGCTCCGAAAAAAAAAAGAAAGAAAAAAAAATTAAAGGCTTAAATTCTTCGTGGTATAATATTGAAGGCAAGGTACTACCTTTTTTTGCTTATGTTTTACTATCTTTTGGTTTTTTGAACATAAGTTAGTGTTAAGGGTGATTTTATATGATTTATATCGTTATATTTTGTAATAATTTCCTCCATATTCGTATTATTTGCATAGAAATTAAGGGTTTAATCGAGTTATTGAGCAAATGAGTTTTAAAAGTCTTTAAGTGTAAAGTTGAGCTAATTTCATGATTTTATTGGTAATTATCTATGGTTTTACACTTTGCGTGTTCTTATGGTTTTGAAGGTACATTTACATGTCATGGAGAGGGATGAAATGAGCTTAAAGGATGTCCAACTGAAGATTAAGTGGAGAGAAAGATGCAAAGCAAATTTGGAATGAAGAATTGCATGCAAGACTGGATGAACGTGCGTTCACCATGCGTCCAGGATGGACGGACGTCCAGCAAACTGAACGTGCATTTGAGCTGAATGAAGAGTGAACGAGCGTTTGAGGTACCGTCCAGTGGACTGGCGTCCAGAAAAAGTGGACGGGCGTCCAAGAGGAGATGTTTGATTGAGTTTTTGAGAAATTTCTTTGACAGCGTTCAAAAACCTATAGGATGGGCGTCTGATCAAGTTCGGCCCGACTCGAAGATTTCAAAGCATCTGAACTGGCGTCCAGAAGGAGTGGACGGGCGTCCACGGCCGACTTAAGCATAACCGACCTAGTTTTCTATAAATAGCAGCGCATTCTCAACCCTAATGATCATTTTATATCATATATCGACAAAGCGACCATGAAAACCCTAAATTACGAAGCCGAGTTGTGCTCGGTCGGCCAAGCCTTGGTGCTTGGTCGACCGAGGGTTAGATTAGTTGTTTTATTTTGTTTCGTTTTCCTTTCCGATCATGAGGTTGGCTGGAAGCTGATCAAACTTGGGGCAAGCATGTGAAACTTTTCAGCATCGTTTTTTTTCCTCCTTTGGATGATTTTGTGAGTTTAAATTAAGTTGTTTCTTTTCTATGATTGTGTGTTATGCAAATTTATATCGAGAGATGTTTTTCTATCAGTGGCGGAACCAGAAAAAATTTTCGGGGTGGTCTTGGTATATAAACTGTAAAGCTAAAAAAAATCTGGAAAAAAAAATAAAAAATGTTGGTAGTGGGATTTGAACTTACAACATAGAATTATGTAGACTTAAAAGGGTTTATTCTTAAACCACTAGGATATAAGGTCTTTTATTCAAGAAAAAGACACATAACATACTAATATTAACACTACTATTACAATAATAAAAATTTTGGGGGGGCTTGGGACCATATGGGGGGGCTTGTGACCATTTGGGGGGCTTGAGACCACCCGGGCGTAGGGTGGGTCCGCCCCTGTTTGCTATTGATGTTTGCCATATGACAAGAGTCGGTGTAAACACTAGATCACCATAGGAAAGAATAGATCTTTTTTTAACCTAAAAATATGAGAGTTGCTAGGTTAGAATATCTAGATTGTTAGATTGAGAAATCTTGCACCTTGGTTTGAAAACGTTAATCTTTAAGATCGAGAGATAAAAGATTGATAGGCGAATTATCTACGAGAGTAGGAATTCATACCTTTGATAGGTGAAACACAATTTTAGTTAAATCATCATAAGATAATCTAGAGAGGAAATTAAGGGTTGCGGGATGGTGGATCATCGTTTGTTCTATGTTTAATCGCTATAGTCATTAACATGCTTTTATGAGTTTTATTGTTTTTCTCGTTTATAGTTTAGTTATGTTATAGCGATCTTTCCTGGCTTTGGGTGACAATCCTCTGTCGATTTACTTTTCGTTTTGTTATTTTAGGTTATAATAATAATGGTACCAAACTTAGGAAAATTAATGAACTAGATACCCGATTCCACGAGATCGACTCGGTATTAATCGCTATGCTACGATCCCTACACTTGGGGTATACCGGATTTATAAATTTATTACTTGTTTATTTTCATTAGATAAAATCCGAGACAAGTTTTTGGCGCCGTTGCCGGGGAATCGGTACTGTTGTCTAGTTTATTAATTTTTCTGATTTTCTGTTATTAGTTTGGATAAAAGGGATCGTTAGGGCACATGGTAGTATTTTGGCCATAACTTTCGGCTCGAGTGTCCGTTTGGCGCGCAGGACCCCAATTCGGAAAGCTCGTTCCGACGCCGGAGGCCGTTCGACACCGTTTTCGAGGTCAAAATCTGCTGTTTTCCCTTCCATTTTGGGCTCAGAAGATTTCAACACGTTTTTCTCCCTTTTATTGTTTTCTTGTTTTCTGTTTTAAATTTTTCGTAGGTAGGTTTCTGTTTAAGTTTTCCGTATCTTTTTCTGTTTCTTTATCTTATTAAAAAAAAGTTGTTTTGTTTTCTAGGGTTTCTGAGGTTTCTAGGGTTTATGATTTTATCTAGGGTTTATGAGGTTGCTCAGGTGTCTCGTTTTGTGCTTTATGCTAAGACCAGACGGGAGTCTGCTCTCTGTGAACGCCCGGCCACTCTTTGTCGCTACCGGACGTGCGTCCATAGTGAGTGGACGTCCGTCCGTCCAACATGCACCAACTCTGTTATGTCTTAAGAGAACCAAACTAGCATTTGTCCTTCCCAAACGCCCGTCCGGTTCATCATTTACGAGGAGGCGGCGTCTGGATTGTCTCGAACGTCCGTCCGGTGTGTGCCGATTTTAGTGAATAGAATTTGTTTTTGATACATGCTTCATTATTTGACATGGATGTTTTAATGCGAGCCTCTGTGGCTTTTATCTGATATGCGTAGATGTCCTGTTCTTTCACCGTTATGGTTATTTTTCCATCTATTACGGTCCATGTTGAGTGATTGGGTGTGTTTCGAGTCTATTGATGCAAGAGCACCGAGCTAGACGTGATTCCAATTTGATTTATGTTGTTCCTTTTGTCGTCTATCTCGGGTGTTAGGGTTGTTTAGGGGTCATGTGTTTTTGTTGTCCCTTACTTGATTCATCTGTAGCTACTGTCGGTTTTCCGTTGCTACTTCCTTTTTGATGGATCTTGTAAGCTTTTAGGGCCCTCTATTTGTTCATCTTTTATAACTTGATTCATATGTGCTTAAGTTTGAGCTACTGTCGGTTTTCCGTCACTTTCACTTTTAGATGGATCTTGTAATCCTTAAGACCGTTTACACTTTCAATTTTCTTTTCTATATGATTTATATTTGCTTTAGTATAGCTACTGTCGGTTTTCCGTTGCTATCACTTTCTGATGAGTCTTAAGGCACGTCTACACTTTACATGGCAAGCTTCTGTGGCTTTGCATAATCGAATTTTGTTGCGCTTCTGTGGCATTATTTAGTAGACGTTTATATATTTGACCTTCCTTCTATGGTTGACATATTTTATCGCTTAGTCCAAATTGTAGGTTAGGGTGATATCTATGGAATTAGTTGGGCTAGCATTTTTCTTGATTTTCTTTTTGCCTTTTTAGCAGAGTTGCATATCATTTAGTTGCATTGTGTTATATTTTATTTTTATTTTATTTAGTGCACCTAGCCCTACTACTTTGTAGTGTCCTCTATCATTATTTCTTGTTGATAAATCTTGTAAGGCGCATTTACACTTTCATTAGGAGTTTGATATTTCTGTATGCACTGTGGTCCATATTTGTATTGTAAGCTTCTGTGGCTTATTCGACGCTTAGATGTCCTGTGTTTTCCCCATGTGGTGATTTTTCCATCTGTGCAATTATTTCCTGTGTTTATATCAAACTTTTCTGCGCAATATGATATATTTTCCCCTGTGATCCCCGAGATACTGCCATGTTTTTCAAGTGGTGCAGGCACATTTTTAGCTATTTTTGCCAAGCTACCTTTGGAAGTCGTTGCTGAAAAAGGACTCCATATGACATCACCATTATTGTCCTCTTCAGCCTCTCCTCGGATCATTACCAAATCAGCTAAGTACTCTTATCCGTTCTGTAATTCTGCACAACCTGAGGACATGTTGTGGTTTAAGTGTGGGGGAGGGGAATGGTTATGTGTATCGATCATTTGCTTATTTCGTTATGTTTCTATGCAAAGAGAGCTAAATTTTTCAAAATTTTTGTTTTTGTTTGGTCCCGAGTAAGCAATGCTTGATCTTTGTTCGTTTTTTTATTGTCATTGATGCTATATACCGTATGTCCAGTAAGTTAGTTGTTTCACCCGATATATATTTTTCATGAGCCATAGTGAATGATGAGCTATAATATAAAGCTATACCCCTTTTGATTAGTGATTTTTGATTATCTTATAAGTCATGTGCTTAGTGCTAACGTATGTATCGTGACAATTATAATAGTTTGTGTTTAGATACAAAGTATGACATACTGTGAATATCTGAGGCTTGAATGTGATAAGTAAAGCGTAACTAATGTTGTTGAAAAAGTTGAATTTTAAATGAATTAATTGGGTGTGTCGAAAGCTGGTCGATGATTTGAGTGAGGTAGGGCGTATCTCGAATGTCCTATACCACCATGATGACCAAAAGCTCACGACAGTCAGAAGAAGCTGCCTTATGATTTGAGTAAGGTAGGGTATATCTCGAATATCCTATTCTGCTATGACAGGGCAAGAGCTCATTCTGATGTGTGTTCAAAAGTGAAATAGTTAAATCAACTTGCAATAAGAAGTGGTATGAAATGAATAAAAGACTTAGTTATCGCATACCTTATCCCCAGTATAAACTGACAGATATGTTGTAAGGATTATCCTCTGAGTATGTCAGAAAGGTCCTAAACGTATTCTATCATCCTTTTCGGGATATGTTACGTTTTGTAGGGTGCATGTTATAAGTGTCATTTATCTCTAGTTTGAAAGGGGTATTAGCTAGTTTGCTTTGAAATTTTCAATTTTGGACTTAGTGGAAGTTTGTTATGGCTTTGCACACACACCGGGGTGAACCTCTAAGTTATTGCATATGTGTTATATGTGCGGAGATGTCTATCTTTTTCCAAGACTTGATTTTCGTTTTGTTTTGCTCGGGACGAGCAAAAGCTAAGTGTGGGGGAGTTGTTAAGGGTGATTTTATATGATTTATATAGTTATATTTTGTAATAATTTCCTCCATATTCGTATTATTTGCACAGAAATTAAGGGTTTAATCGAGTTATTGAGCAAATGAGTTTTAAAAGTCTTTAAGTGTAAAGTTGAGCTAATTTCGTGATTTTATTGGTAATTATCTATGGTTTTACACTTTGCGTGTTCTTATGGTTTTGAAGGTACATTTACATGTCATGGAGAGGGATGAAATGAGCTTAAAGGATGTCCAACTGAAGATTAAGTGGAGAGAAAGATGCAAAGCAAATTTAGAATGAAGAATTGCATGCAAGACTGGATGAACGTGCGTTCACCATGCATCCAGGATGGATGAGGCGCCCAAACAAAGCTGAACGCGTGCGTTTGAGTGAATGAAAGAGTGAACGCAGCGTTTGAGGTCCCGCCGGTGGTGAGTCGAGAAAAAGTGGACGGTCGTCCAAGAGGAGCTGTTTGATTCAGAGTTCTCAGAAATTTGCTGAACGAGCGTTCAAAAACCTATAGGACGGGCGTCTGATCAAGTTCGGCCCGACTCGAAGATTTCAAAGCATCTGAACTGGCGTCCAGAAGGAGTGGACGGGCGTCCACGGCCGACTTAAGCATAACCGACCTAGTTTTCTATAAATAGCAGCGCATTCTCAACCCTAATGATCATTTTATATCATATATCGACAGCAGCCGCAGAAAACCCTAAATTTCGAAGCCGAGTTGTGCTCGGTCGGCCAAGCCTTGGTGCTTGGTCGACCGAGGGTTAGATTAGTTGTTTTATTTTGTTTCGTTTTCCTTTCGGATCATGAGGATGGCTGGAAGCTGATCAAACTTGTGGCAAGCATGTGGAACTTTTCAGCATCGTTTTTTTTCCTCCTTTGGATGATTTTGTGAGTTTAAATTAGGTTGTTTCTTTTCTATGATTATGTGTTATGCAAATTTATATCGAGAGATGTTTTGCTATTGATGTTTGCCATATGACGAGAGTCGGTGTAAACACTAGATCACCATAGGAAAGAATAGATCTTTTTTTAACCTAAAAATACGAGAGTTGCTAGGTTAGAATATCTAGATTGTTAGATTGAGAAATCTTGCACCTTGGTTTGAAAACGTTAATCTTTAAGATCGAGAGATAAAAGATTGATAGGCGAATTATCTACGAGAGTAGGAATTCATACCTTTGATAGGTGAAAAACAATTTTAGTTAAATCATCATAAGATAATCTTGAGAGGAAATTAAGGGTTGCGGGATGGTGGATCATCGCTTGTTCTATGTTTAATCGCTATAGTCATTATCATGCTTTTATGAGTTTTATTGTTTTTTTCGTTTATAGTTTAGTTATGTTCGCAACGATCTTTCCTGGCTTTGGACTGATAATCCTCTGTCCAGATTACTTTTCGTTTTGTTATTTTAGGTTTTAATAATAATGGTACCAAACTTAGGAAAATTAATGAAATAGATACCCCGATTCCCTGAGATCGACTCCGGTATTAATCGCTATGCTACGATCCCTACACTTGGGGTATACCGGATTTATAAATTTATTACTTGTTTATTTTCATTAGATAAAATCCGAGACAGTTAGCCTATACATGAACCTGAGTATGAATCTTATCCCGGAGTTGGTTTGTAAGATTAATTTTATTAGTGTGGAAGGTTCTGCCCCAAATCTGTCTCATCTAGAGGGTGTAAGGAAACATGTAGTAGTTGAAGGAAGCAGTGAATAAAGAGTTCCTCGTAGTTACATTAACGAGAAGGACGCTCAATCTCGGTGTCCTACACATAAGAATGCTTCTAATCATCGCCGAGGGAGCAACGATTTGTGTAGTTTTAAGAATTTGCAATCTAAATAAGACGTTGAGTTTTGAGAGAGCATAATGATGCAGACTTATAGAGGAATGGGTATAAAGTAAATCCCTAAGACTAAATCTCCTTAGAATTCATTAGTTCCTAAAACGAGAGACGAGGTAAGAGATTTGTATAAATGCTATGGATAGATGTCGTTTCCTAGGTCTCACAACCAATGAAAGGGTATTAATCCGCAAAAGCGACGAGCCCACCTCATGTAGTGGTCGAGGGGTCAATATCTAGCGATCCAAGAATGATAACTGATAAGGATAATTTTTAGAAATTCGAGCTGAGGACTTTAAACTCAGAACTACTTCGTAAAACCCTTAGGATTTTTAGGTTTTGTTTTCTTTGTGTCAGATAAGAGTAACGTGACATGTGTTAAATTTTTTTATTTGCTGTGTTCCGATGGCCATTAGGCTAAGGATGTGCAAAACTTTTTTACTCAATATAGGCCACGTGAAGTAGAGTTCTTTAGGAGAGTCGAGAAATTGCTAAAAAAAAGGAAATTTAGCAATCAACCTTAAGATGGAAGCATTAAGAGAACTTGAAAATTACTGAAAATGTAACAGAGAATGATTGGTGTGAACAAGAATAATTTTGGTCAACTTCCAAAACCTTTTAGAACGGTGATCCAAGTGAAAATCCAAAGTGGTGTGCAATTCGTTCTACAACTATCCTTATCTTTCCCTTTACACTTTTTCACCTTCAAACTTTTCGATCCTATCACCAATCTGCCCCAACAGTTCACATTTCTAACCTTTCTTTCATTCCCACTCTGTCTTTCCATCTGTTTCACTCTCCCACCCTAGCCCAATCCCTTAAACACTACCTACCCAACAAATTTCCTTAACCAATTTTCAACCCACCCAAAACACAATTTCTTACCCACCCTTTATCTTTTCTTACCATCCTTATGTATATCTTTTTCTAAACCCATCATACTCTCAACCTCTGTTTACAAAATACCCTTGTGTTGCGGAATTAGAAATATTGCTAAGTTTTAGTGATTATCTTTTATCATTTTGGTTTTCATGATCCTAGCTGGGATAAGTGTAGCTCTGAACCTAGCTAGATTTTATAAGTTTTTGGTTCAATCGAAATACAACTTCTCTTTCTACCGGAAGATTTCAATTTCGCAATTTTTTTTACCCTTCCGGCACATATAGATGATGAGTTTTGTTCTAAAATATCACACCGATCCGACCTTGTTGATGACGTTGAGACCTTCTACGTGATAAATTGGGTGATTAGTAATTTCGAGGAGAAGCTACATCTCCCTAAGTTGTTGATATCCAATCAAAACTTTAAGCGTCTGCGCTAAGTATCTGATTTTATCTTTAGCCTATAGGTCACATTCAATCTGGTATACCTTACCAAGTTTCTCTTTTACACTGGATTGAATACATGGTTGATCCAGTCAACCTCGTGTTTTCCCACATGGGGTAATGCTTTTTGTTCTTTGTCTTCTCCACCCGGTTTTAAGAATATTTAAGCGGTGGAGGTTATAAATGAAGACTACCATCTTTAGTTGCTTGTTTATTTTTCTTTCTATTTAGTATTTATCTTTTTGAGTCCGTATGTCCTTTATCTTATTCGTTTGAAGAATTAGGTATGCGAAGCAGTAGTTTTAATGCTATAAAATAAACATTGTGAGGGCTTAAACATCGGTTTAAGGTTTATTTTATTCCTTCTACTGCCCCTTTTTGATTATTACTTTTTATGGGCTAACGCTGTAACGAGTTTTGAACTTTGTTGAAGATTTGTTTTGCAGCGATATATCTCTTGTTAGTTCCACGGTCTATTTATGTGCCCCAAAGCTCATCGACTTGTTCCACTTCAGCGCTTGACCGAAGCTAAGTTCCTATGCTTTACTTTATTTTTATGCATTGAGGACAATGCATTGTTTAAGTGGGGGGTACACGAGTCACTTAGCTTCCGTATATCGAATAATTAATAAATGAGTAAATTTAAAATTTTAAGCAAGAATCGCATTTACTTTTGTGAATCCTTAACTTTGAATTAGTAAGAAAGGAACCGAGTTGCATGATTACGTGATCATATTATACTTATGTGAAGTAAATTTAAGGATATTAATGCCATTGTTGCAAGTAAGTAGTTATTTATTATTCGATTACTCAATCTTTGAATCAACGGTTACCGCACGAATTATAATAACTGAAGAAATTATGTGTACATTGCGTAGATGATTGGTTATGTGAACTTAGTGTCGATATTTATCTGCTGATGTAATCCTATCCTCTAGCCATCAAAGCGTAGTAATAAGCTTGAGAATTATCTGTGTTTTAACAATGCGTTAAACACTGGGCTTGTAGTAACATTATCAAAGTAGCCCCGAGCTTGTGGTAATATTAAACGCTATTGACTAATCCGTGAGAGGAGGATTCTTGCAATGCATACTTTACTTTTAAAGCAAGTTTCTTTCTTAAGAGGTGTTAATACTTGAAATTATGAAAATGAAATTCAACTTTTAAGAGGCTTTGAGTATTTCTCGGTCTCCGAGTCCAAAACCTATACGGATGACGCTCTTGCTTATTGCACCATGTCTTTACACATTGCGAGGCTTAAGAAGTGGGAATCTTGATGTTGGTAGGTTAAGGCATGAAGTTAGCATAAACTTTAATCTTGCCACGAATATATAAAACTGAATGCACATGCACACATCACTTCGATTCATAGCGAGTAGTGAATAATGGATACCTTATGAGCATGAATGGTATGAGTTGACTCGAGTTTCATGTGTAAGTATAAGTTGACCATCGAAAGTGTATTCTTGGGGAATAATTTACTGATGCTTTGCTCGGGACGATCAAAGGCTAAGTGGGGGGTAGTTGATGACGGTCAACTTTATACCTTTATTTACCTATTGATTACCCCCGACTCTAGCTTAAATGGGCTTTAAGTGGTTAATAATTAGTCGGCTCGTGCATAAATTACACCCGAACCGAGTTACGACTCGTTATTATGAAATTAGCCATTTTATTATATTATTTGATATTACAAGCCTTGTTTTATGGTTTATTTATAGTGGGCTTAATTTGGAAGCGATTGGAATGGACTTCGGAGGAGAAAAATGCACAGAAATGGACCAGGAACAAACTAGGCAAGTAGGAGAGGCCAAAGAGAATCTCGAGGCTCATTGGCGGCGACCCTGCTCTGCTGCCGCGATTGACCAAATTGCCCTTACTTTGGAGACACGTTTTCTATCTCGTTAGGATTTACGAATTAGGTCGGCTGACGGCTATTCTAAGTCGGTTTACAGCCTATATAAACTCCCTTTCATTAGTCACTTTTTGCACAACTCATAACACAAATCCTCAGTTTCTCAGAGCAGTTTTAATACAAGTTCAGCAGCAATAATGTGAGTTATTTGTATTTATTTCTTCATTGTTTGTTGTAATTAGATTCCCCCCAATTATTGTTTATCGTTTGAGATTGTTTGTTCTTAGTTAAACGATGTAGATCTAGGATTACGACGTGAGGCAGTGGGGATTCCTCGTCTATAAGGATCCACACGCCCACGCCTATGTCTCGTGACCTATGTATGACTTTACTTTGATCAACAATCGTGTTTTTAGTAGATCCATATAATTGCTTTATGAATCTCAATTTTATCCGTTACGTATGTAGAAAAGCTAAGATTTAGTTGTTCGTCGCGTCAATCTAGCCACGTCTTTATGGTGTGATTGTCCACCTAGAATTTCTTATCTTAGTAGGTATGGCTACGGCTACGTTGCTCGTCTGTTTTAATTAGCGTATGATTAGAAAAAACCAATATAGGGCTCCTAGGTCGGCTCATGAATTGATCTTCCGGGACTTTCAGCGAGATCTAGATATGTTCTGTATTAGGGAATTGATCTCATCTAGTTATACGTAAATCGTAGATTAACATGATACCTACGAAGTTAGTGTTAATGGGACAGAGACTGATGTGATCGCCTAGGAAGTACGCCTAACCACAGGAATGTTGCCTAGGTGAGGAATACGGTTAATATCGGCATCCCTAGTTTTGTAAGCGTGCAAGTTATATGAGATGGAGGCCTACGAAGCGAAGTCACGTAATGTAGCACAATGATCTAGTGTCCTACCCGGAACTAAGTCAAGTTTAGGGGATGACTCCCGTAGCCAATATAAAATAAATACGAATCAGATTAATAGTTGTCGAGTCTAGCTTAATTATATAGAATCTCGAGATCCAAATGATAACATAATAATTGGGGAGGTTAATTACGTTGTTTGTGTCGTGTCCTTTATCTTTCGTGTCTCTTGTTGGTCGTAGACCGCTTTGTGTCCTTGGAATGAATAATTAATTGTTTGTATATAAATGATCCACAATTGGTTCCCTGTGGGATCGACCTTGATTCGCTATAGCTATACTACGATGGACCTAGTCCTCTTGCTAGTATTGGTTTATGGTGGTCAAGTATTTTATTATCACTTGATCTACATCATCAGTTCTGTGGTAAGTTGGAAGGCAACTTTACAGGGTACAGTGACATTATCTTCTACTAAAGCAGAGTACATGGCACTGACAGAAGCAACAAAGGAAGCAATCTGGTTAAATGGGCTAGTCAATGATCTGAGTCTTCATCAAGATCAAGCCAAGGTGTACTGTGACAGTCTTAGTGCAATATGCTTGGCTAAGGATCAGGTTCATCATGAGAGAACCAAGCACATTGATGTTAGGTATCACTTTCTGAGAAATGAGAGGAGGGTTAAAGTGGAGAAGATCAGCACTGATGTGAGTCCTGCTTTGATATGTTCACTAAACTGATTCAAAGGGGCAAGTTTCAGGTTGTGTGCGAATTTCTTTGAATATCCAAAGATGTTAATCTGAATCTGGGAATACTTAGATGATTCTGGGGGTCTATTGAGGTATTCAAATCTGAAGACAAAGAGGAATCTAGAACTTGGTTGTGCATCTGGCACTTGGTTGTGCGTCTGGTCAGTTTGCATGAAGTTGAAGTCAAGGTGGAGATTTGTAATGGTGACTTAAACTATGCTCTGAGTGCAGTCTCTTGAGTATGGCATTCAATGAGTCTATGGAAGGCTGTGGTGGTCGCAGAGCATGAAGCATCTCTTTGAATCTGGGGTTCGTTTGGGGCGCCGAGAAGAGTTGATCGATCTCTTTGAAAGTTGTGTTTCTTTGATACAGGTACCGGTGGGTGAATCTCATCGAGAGTCTGTTTGGTTCACAATGAGACTTAAGGAACACTATATGCATGACTTCCTAATTCGGTGGAGTTACTTTTAGGGTATTTCGAGTCATTTCTTGGGTTGGTGATTAGTCGGTTAGGGTTGGATTCCCAAGGCTATAAATACCGTTTGTAATACATGTAATTGTAACTTTCTGGTGATAATAAAATATTCTCGTTTGTCCGTGGAGTAGTCGGCACATTGCCGGAAACCACGTTAAATTTGTGTTCTTCTTGTGTCTATGTTTGTTTGCTTGTGTATCTTTTATCTTTACTCACAATCACCATCACTTCTTGATCGATCCATCATAACACTGATTTTATCGGCACATGTATCAAATAAAGCATTTTTCGTTCAATACAACATGTGCAGAGTACAAACATATAGCTAGATTGGATGTTGAACGAATAAGAAAAGAACAAAAAAAACCTCATAATAATGGACAAAAATCAATGGATATGTGAAGGGTAATTAGGCACACGCGAAGGGTAATTAGGAACACTCCACACAATTTATTTGACACAATATGTTTGTTAAGGTAAATAAGAAATATTGTAAGAGATATTGAAAGATGATGACACTTGCTATTGTTCCATAGTTCTTCAAAGATTTTATTTACATTAATATTCCTTCCAAGATTGCCAACGTACATGGTCTGATGGTCATGGTGTAATAAGTACACAAAATACAGACTAAAATTTTTGTATCCCACCTGTAACTATGCTTGGGAAAAGTTGGAGTTGAGCGATCACCTAAATAGTTAAACACGGTTGCAAAATAAAGGTCACCGTGATCCGTTCTCGATCGCCAAATCCAAATCACAACTCTAACTGTGAGAAAAGCAAAGAGCAAAATAGTTGTCCTCTAATTCAACACGAATGTAGATTTAGGGCGGAAATAGATCATTGAACCAAAAACAATATATATATAGTTGTGCGCTTGGGGCTAAAAAAATGTAAAGCATGAAATCCGAAATATTTCAGATGCCAAAATGAATAAAGTATTACTTGTTGTTTGTATGTATGGAATTGGGATCGTCTGTCGTGAATGGGCGTATGTACGTGTGAAATGTTAGATGTAATATCGTCGGATCAATCATGGATCGACCCGATTACGCAGCGGAAGTATCGGATTTAGATCTAAACGAAACAAAATACATAAATAAAAGATCTAATCCTACAAGGGGGTTTAGGAGCCTACCTTTTTATGGTGCTTAACTCCAAGAACAAAAGGTCTCCAAGAACACGTGATTGAGAAGCCACAGCCTTCCAACGTGCGTCTCACAGCAACACCAGGTGGATGGTGTTTCCCGCCGCCGGACCTCCTTGATATGCTACCGGAATAATCCCGAAGATTATTCCAACTCGAAACCCGAAGAAAATAGCCGAAAACTCCAAGCTATATTTCTTCCAATATGGCGTGATTTTGTGTTGTGTCAAAAGGCTTGGAAGAACTCTCTTTATATAGGAGAGTAAAACTTAACCTCCAAGGATTAAATAATTAAGAGATAATTATTACATTAATCCTTTTTCCAAATAAAAGATAAATAAAATAATTATCCCAAACAAATTAGGATAAATCATATTATTATCTAATATTCCATGAATTATCATTTAACAAATAAAAGATAAATCACATGTCAAATAATTATCCAAAAAAACTAATTTCTTGACAAATATTTAATCATATTGGCGCCACCTTTCACAAATAAAAGGTCCACGCATTATTTCCTATATTTGACCAATGAGGTCAAAAAGTCAACACACTAATTTGGGCCGAGTCCACGAAAAATGTTTTTTCCGTGTATTTTAATTATTTAGTCCAACTAAACAATTAATCCACATATCAAATTAAATAGCCCAATCCACTATTTAATTATAATTGAGGTGCAACGACGAGAAACCTATATGCTATATTAGGAGCCACGTCGGGGACCATGGACCCATATTCAGTAGCTACAATAAATCGAATAAAATTATTCATCAGACAGAATAATTATATCCAACCTATTAATTCCGGGATTACACCACCATAAACCCGAAACTGAACTCTATCGAATATAGATAACTTACACTCAATTTATGAGTCGAAAGCGTCCACTGATATAATCATTACATACGGATAAATCCTCCATAGACTGTTCACTTCGATTCGGGATATTTCCGTAAACCCTTCTCGAAACATATTATCCTTATTTACCATTAACCCCTAGTGATCAATTAGTTCATATTCAATATAATATGAACTCGGCCGATCGATCAGTTTCTAGGGTCAACAAATAAGTGGAGGCTGTCTCTCTACTTCGAGAGGAAGGAATGGATTCCATATCTGTGATAGCACGGACTACTCACTCATCCCGAATAGAGCCAACGAGAAGTGTTGGACCATATACTTCAAGTGATCCTTACTAACACATCAAACTCTAGCCTAGTCTAGCGTTAAATGCAGTGATCACCTCGGGATTAAGATTAATCCATATATGATCATCTTGTGATTTGATAAGACTTTCGATTACGGAATTATATCGAGAACTCAAATCAAATCGGTCCAAATTTCTATATGATTATCATCATATATAAATGCCCCACTAGGTATCCTATTACCGACAGTCCGGATAAGATGTCACACCTAAAGTGTTTCAGGCGCATTAATAGCAAATTAATCATGAGACCCATACTCAGATTAATAAACGCTACGGACTAAGTTAATTTTAAGTACATCTCACTAACTCAATCCTCTTGTGTATAGCCATACACTGAGTTATGTGATTACATAAACGAGGTACTTAGGGTTTTCAGTAGTGTCTTAATTATAAGCATACATGCATATAATAAGATGAATGACTAATTCTGTCCTAAAACAATTATATAATTGTCTTTCGGGCACTACACCTTACAATCTCCCACTTGCACGAAAGGCAAGTGGATTAATTGTTTTAGAGCACACCCTTATTTATCTATATCTACAACATTCTCCCACTTGCTCAAAACAAGTGAGACGAATCCCTCAAATCTGTACCCTCCAAGCGCATCTTAGTAATTCATTATTCCAAGCACGACCGGAGTGTGCGCGCAGGTAGGTCGGTGACACAGCGCACTCGAGAATCCGAATACCATGTGACTTGGTACACTCGTCGGTAGGATGTCGGCTTGAGTCAATCTTTGGGATCGAAACATCGCCTTTCCATCTAATCCGGTGGTATAATTTCAATATGCCTTTGATTCAACACTGAGGACTAGATCGACTTAACGATCTTCCGTAATTCGACATAAAGTCAGAATCAGCATTATCACTTATATTCTAGTTTGCACCTGAATATACTAGCATATTATTCCTCATTCTCCCAAAGAGACTTGAGGATTCACTAAACATCCCATTTAGAATTCATCTGCAGGTTTAGACAAGCATTCTTGAGAGGTAGGGTAGACTACATCGTTAATGCTGCATAAATGCAAGAATGTCTTAACCAGGTGAATGGATAGGATTGCCAATGATCGATTCTCGTGAATTTGAGCAAATCAAATCCTTTAGAATGAATCCCGATGGCATGTCAGACTCTGACTTCAGATAACACACCCATGTTGTTTCCAACTGTTTCAGTGTTACCATTCACGAACACTAATATACATACTACTTACTAATATTGATTCCAGTCTACGAAAGACTTATCAACATTCTGGTCAAGTCCACATATTTAAAATATATGACTTTGAAATGACCTAGAGGTTTGCTTTAATCCCCAAAGGATATAAGCTATGGCAGGATCCTGCCAAAGGTTCTTTCTGAATAAATTAAGATACCGTTAGTTCTCGCAAAAAGGTCTTAGGGAATCACCCCTATTTTCTGCTTTGTAACGAATCCTTTATTTGTTCTTAGCTAAAAACCCTTCTGTTTTGAATGAATTCAGATTCCGTTGTTCGGCAAGAAAGTCTTAGGGAATCACCCCCATTTCCCGCTCTCTGACGAAATCAAGCAAGACTAAGTGATAAGAGAGATCACAGTCTGGTTAACTCTCTACCTTTTAGGGAATCACCCCTAAATTACTCAGCTTTGCTATTGAAAGTTAAACTTTCCTATTCATTCGACTCTTCTCCGTGTAACGTAGTTCCAATTACTCCCACTGGGCTGAGATACTCGGTGGTTCTACAAGAGTCTCAAATGAGGTGGAGTATCATACTCCATTCACTGGGGTTATGGCTTTTAACCAACCTCTATGATCGAGGATCCTACCACACCCACAAAGGATTATAGGTCATCAATCCGCCATATAGACCGTAAGGTCTGCAATGGGTAATGGACAAACCATACTCCCACTTGCATTCTAGGTGGATCGATATCTTGATCTAGTTTAGTAGTTTTATTAGTGTTGTCACCAATCGCCGGTGTTGGATGTGGGTGAACAAATCGATTAGTAACATCTTGAGTACAAATACTTCAAGATCCAAGGTTGTTATTTATAGACTCTATCGGACCGAGTTTGACAAAGATATAACCGTCATTCTCTCGATTTTATGAGTTTTATAACCAACCTTTACTCAATGCATTAAGATATTTCACGTCCTGAACGTGTACGCAAAATTTCCAGTCTTACCTTCAAGCACTCGGTGCTAAATGCCTCTATTTACGGAAGTGGGGTGAACCGAATTCACCCCTTATCCACAAATGCTTAGGCATCTTTTTGGTAGACTTCTCGGTTTTTCATAACAACATAAACCGTTATTTTGCAACCAATATCTTAAATGAGTTCAGCAGCGTATCGTAGCACATCAATAACTATATAAGGCAAATTTATGGTGTATCCTTTAGTGAAAACATTTCACTGGGAGGCAGGCCGAGCATCAGTCCCGAAGACTACGCAACAACCTATTTCTGAGTATGGAATACTCTATCTCTGGTGAAATCAGAGATTTCCTCCAAATATTTTTGAATAAACTTACCGGAGTTTCGAGTAGTTATCAGACAATATGTCACTACTCATAAGCTCCCACTAGCTTGTATCTTTCATATGACCCCGAAGGTTGATATGAACAAGCTATGTAACTTTTTAAATCATTACCCCTTCCCGATTGAAAGGAAACTTAGGCATTGTTCCTTTGAGACAGGGTTCCTTTGACTGGAGATAGGAATCACCCTAAGCCAGTCTGCAGATCTTATCGTTAGGGAATATGCACTAATTAATAGTATATAAAGAAGTGTTTATCGAAATACGGAAACCATTTGCGTTTATTTATTTTAAGATGTGTTACTAATACCTTTTCAACAATGATTAGTGGTTCTGACTTTATCAAACAAAAGTCCGAGTCTTGGATTCGTGCTCACGATCGTTATATTCATCGTCAATAAGACAAACAAATTATCCTATTGAAAATGAATACGTTCGTTCCCAACGAATCCGAACACAGAAAATGAATTTTCTGTGATGATCAAGAATTGAATCCGAGATTCATTTCCTCATAACACTCCCACTAGTCAATCTGAAATAACTGTCCGTTGTCTATTTTTATTTATCGTTTAATGCAAAGCTACCTAGTTCTTCCAAAGAACTTAGCTTTCGAGAAAATTGCTAAGGATGCATTGGTCAGTGATCCGAAATCACTTTCCTTATCCTCTAATTTCCAATTCATTAATTTTTCGGTTTAGCCTTAAAACTACTTAGTTTGGATGACTAACACGTGTAAACATTCTTTCCCATTCTCGACTTTCCTTAAATGGAAACAGTCTTGAACTAGCAGTTCGTTCGAGTAGACTCTATTCTTGAACTGTGGGATGTTCAGTGTTACTTGCTTGGACTATCGATTTTTCTAATCGACAAATCATAAGACCAAAGCTCCCACTAGTTTATCGGTTCCAAACACCGTCTAACTAGCAACACTTTGTTCGAATGGTTTGAGAGATCATAATAAAGCTCTCACTAGTTTATCGGTTCCAAATACCGTCTAACTAGAAACACTTTGTATTTATGATATTTCAAAGATTAGAACATCACCTAGAACTAAGCTCCAGATAGTTTATCAGTTCCAAATACTGTCTAACTAGCAATGATGTGTTCATGATGTTTCAAAGATTATAAAATCTCCAGAACTAAGCACTCACTAGTTTATCAGTTCCAAATACTGTCTAACTAGCAACGCTTTATTCTTGTTTTTCCAATGGAAAAACTCTTGTGTGATCCATTACACATTTCTAATGATTCAGAAAAACAACAAATCATAAGACTAAGGCTCCCACTAGTTTATCGGTTCCAAATACCGTCTAACTAGCAACGCCTTATGTATATGATTTTCCAATCTTTCAATTTAGAAATTTGTTGTGTAATTACACTTTTAAAATTCACTAAATGAATTTATCTGATAGTCCTATATCATCTTTTGTAAACTAAGTATGGTCGTCTCTGTTAGGTGTGATGCCCGGAAGACAATTTTGTAATTGTTTTATTTAATAAATGAAATGATATTATTATTCATATTTATTATTCTCATAATCACCGATGTGACAATAGTATTTACACTACTGAGAAAACCCTAAGTATATCGTTTATGTAATCACTTAACTCGGTGTATGGGATATACGGGAGGATTGAGTTAGTGAAGATGTACTTAAAATACAATTAGCCCGTAGTGAAGTTAATCGAGAGTATCGGGTCTCTCCTTTAACGTGCTATTAATGCTTGAGACACAATAGGTGTGATTGTCTTATCCGGACTTTCGGTTAAGAGAACCTAATGGGGCATTTATATATGATAGATGTATCATATGAAATTTGGACCGATTTGATTAGAGTTCACGATATAATTTCGTAATCGAGAAGTCTTATCGAATCAATGGATGATCATATTTATGGATATATCTTAATCCCGAGGTGATCACGAGTCCAACCGCTTGAATCAAGATGAGGTTTGACTTGACGGTTAAGGATTACATCGAGTCTGTGGTCCGAATTACCCCATCTTGGCATTGTCTTTGGATTGAGTGAGTAGTACGTGTTATCACAGATACGGAATCCATTCCTTCCATTTATGGAAGTAGATAGACGAGCTCCCTTATTTCTTAATCCTAGAAACCGATTGATCGCGTGAGTTCATATTATACTTATTAGCTACCGGTGAGGTGTATGAATTAATTGATCACTTTAGGGGTTAATGGTAAATAAGGATAAGAAGTTCTAAAAAAGGGTTAACGGTAACTTCCCGATTTAGAATGAGCATACATGGAGGATTAATCCATATGTAATGATTAAATCAATGGACGCTTATTATCATTCTCGTGAGGAGATAAATATAATCTCATAATCGGAGGAGTGCGATCACGGGATTATGGTGGCATATTCTCGTGATCGATTTATCAAATATAATTATTCATTTCGTAAGATAATTATTTATTTGATTTATCGAGCCATTGATTATTAGTCCATGGTCCCCGACGTGCCTCCCTAATATAGCATAGCTATTCTCGGACGTCGAATCCTAATAATATTAATTTAGTTCTTGTTGGACTTTATTAAAACGATATGTGAATTAATTGTTTAGTGGACTATTAAATTAGTTGGGCTAAATAATTAAATATGTGGAAAAGACATTTTCCATAATCTTGGCCCAATTTAGTGTGTTAGTCGAAATTATTGTGACTAGGTCACAAGCTACAAATTTCGCCCCATAGCCTTGTTTTTGGAACAAGAAATTATTTTCTTGTGATTAATAAGACATGTGCACAAAATATTTATTGAATAAATATTTATGGTAAGAAATAAAGATAAATATTATTCTAGATTTGTTCTAGAATATTATGGGATTATCTTTTATTTATTGGATTTATTTAATTGCAAAATAAAATCCTTGGAGGTTAAGTTTTACTCTCCTATATAAAGAGAGTTCTCCCAAGCCTTATAACACACATTAATTTCGACTTCTCCTCTTAGAGAGAAGAAGTGATAATTTCGGCCAAGGGGAGACTAAGGGAAAATCTTGGAGATTTTCCGGGTAGCATATCGGAAGGATTCAAGACGAGAATTTCCTTCCACCGGGAGTTGCTTGGATCACACGTACGGAAGATCGTGGTGCTCTTCACATCTTCTTGCAATCTTTCTTTTGCGGTTCTTCAACTTGGATTTTGAGATCCAAGAGGTATGTTCTACAACCCCCTTGTAGATGTAGATCTAGTTATTTTATTACGTGTAATTTATAGATCTAGATCCTTAAATCGCTTCCGTTGCGGATGATATTACTAACAGTGGTATCAGTCGCCATGGTGATTTATATTTATACGTATAAAATATTAGATCTAAGGAGTGGAATATGCATGTGTAGATTGCATTATTTTCGTTTTAATTTTATTATTTTCGAAAATTTTATGATGAATGCTTGTGATTGTCGTGGTTGAAGAGATGGATTGGGTTGGTATTGTTTACCTGTAGATCTATTTTGTAGCTCTTTTGATTAGCATCAATTGAGCATAGGATGTGTAATTTATTTTATGTCATACGAAAAATTGTAAAAGGTAGTACCTTTTGTTTTTTGATTTTGATCCGGGTTCGAGACGACGAAGATGATGTGTTGAAGATCATGGTGTTGAAGATCATCAAAAAGGTAAAAACGGGAGGAGGCCGAATTGTTTAATTAATTTAATTTTCCCGTCGGCAATTTTTTTTTGGCGGCTGCAATTTTTTTTTTTGTAACCTAATGTATTTGCCGAAAGGTTTGACCTACCAAAAAAAAAAAATTTAATTTTGCTGCCGTGACATGCTGAAAAAAAAAAAAAAAAAAAAAAAAATTTTGATTAACTTTGGCCGAGTGCCTCATTAATAAAAATTAAAAATTAAAAAGCCTTTTCTCCTCTCGGGTGTTCGTGGTTCGTGATCCGGCGGTTCGAGTTCAAGATTCGAAGATCAAGACTCGAAGACATAGATTATGTAATTTACTGCTTTTTTTTCCTAGGATAGATTAGATACGAAGTACCAACAATCCATCTCGGTGTTTAAATTTTCCATAATTTATTTTTATGTGTTTGATCATAAAATAGATATAAAATCGAATTGTCATGACATGCATCATATCATAAATCCACTCCATGCATACATGTAGAATTTTAATTTTGGTAATTAAAATAGGCATGTATACAAACTCGTGTAATTAGTTGAAATTTAATTAATACGTGGTAATTAATTAATTTAGTAACTAATTAAAGATCCGAGGACGGGTTATGAAATCGTTAAGCCTTTCGGTGTGTGTTCTCGTGAACGCCGTAAAAGCCCAACGAGATCACGTTTTCGATTCATAGTGTCTACGAGATTGAATGATGGTAAAAGAACAATAAATCTTGGTTAACAACGGTTCTTTATAGGTTGGGTGGTCAATCGAGCTTTGCTCGACCGATCGAACCCTCCTAGTGTGATGTATGCACGGGGTCCGGCAAGACTAAGCTACACCGGCGAGGGGAGGGTGATTCCTTCTTATCTCAATGGGGCTCTCTTGACCCGATTTCGTCCGGATCATCACATATGTTCCAACGAATAGGACGGGTAGGCTTGCCTACGTTACGACACCATTCGAATCCTTGATTTGATGTGCTTTTATGTTAACATCAAAAAGACGTGGTTAGTTAACCCACCACCACTTCCAAAATATTGAGTGGGAGCGGGGGAGGCGACAGCCAACCCCACGGCCTCTACTATAGATACAAGTAAGTGAGAGAAGGGTGACGCCTCGCGGCGCTTTGATTTCGTCCCCCTACGGATGGTGTTCACCCCTATCAACATTCATGGCTTGGTCTCCGAAAGGATAGGATTTCCGGGTACTCGTCGGGTCACTGACCTATCCTACGACGGCACACTCGGGGCGTACCTAAGAGATCCGATATAGTAGGTCACACTCATAAAGGATATTTTTGGTAATATCTAGGCTAAAAAAGGAAGGTAGTCAATGAATTAAGGGATGTTCGATTCTCGTGGGATGTTTGATTCTCACAAGTTATTCATTGATGAGATTGTCTCGATTTAACCGTCATCTCTTTGACCTACCTTACGGCGGCACTGAGATGCGAGGTTAAAACCTTGGAATGGTAGAGTAGACTTATTTTTAGTTTACAATTCCTAAAATAAAATAATATAGTAGTGTTAAACTTGAATTAATATATGTCATTTTATTTACAGCATTATATCCCTTACTAAATTGCTTAAAAATTAATTGACTAGTATTGACTTCGTTAAAAAGTGGAAAGTAACTAGGACGTTGAACTAGTTAATCGATAATGCAATTATTTTTCGAAAGAGATATTTTCTCTTAAGCCTTTTAAAAAACCAGAGTGACATATAGGTATGTCACTAGTGTCATTCGTGTCAAACGGAGGACAAACTTAGTTTGATCAAAGGTGATTTCGGACTTTGAAATTCTTCTAGTGAATTTTGAGTGTGTAGTGATTACACGAGTAATTTTCTAATTGAAAAATCGGAAAATCATGAAGTATTACTAGTTGGACGGTATTTGGAATCGATGAACTAGTGGGAGCTTTATGATTTGTTGTTTTTCTAGAACATTAGAAAAGTGTAACTAACTACACACGTAAACGTTCTAATTGAAAAACCGAAAGTCATGAAATGTCGCTAGTTGGACGATATTTGGAATCGATGAACTAGTGGGAGTTCTTGATTTGTTTTTCTGGAAACATTGGAACTATGTACAAAAGATTTTCTAATCGAAAAATCGGAAAATCATAAAAATAAAGCATTGCTCGTTAGACGGTATTTGGAACCGATAAACTAGTGGGAGCTTTAATGTTATGATTTGTTGTTTTACGGTATATTAGAAAATCCGAGAAGTCCCGACGAGTAACACTCGAAATAGACACCCACGGTTCAAGAGTAGTGTCTACTCAAACGAAACATTGGTTCAAGACATTTCCATTCAAGGAAAGTCAAGAATGGGAGAATATGTCTAAAAGTGTTAAGTCACCTAAAGCGAGAAAACTTTAAAAATTTGAACCGAAAATTAATTAATTGAAAATCATAGGATAAGGATAGTGATTTTGGATCACCAACCTATGAATCCTTGGCAATTTTCTCGAGCTAAGTTCTTTGGAAGAACAATGTAGCAGTGCATTTAACGATTAAAGGAGTAAACAACGGGCAGTTAATTTTAGCTAGAAAAGTGGGAGTGATATAAGGAAATGAATCTCGGATTCAATCCTTGGATATCGCGGAAAAATTATTTTCTGTTTTAAGATTCGTTGGAACGAATGGATTTACCTTCTATTCGATAATTTGTTTGTCGTATAGAAAGTGAATATACCATTTGTAGTACGAATCCAAGACTCGGACTTTTGTTTGATAAAGTCAAAAACCACTTAGAACTGCTGAAATATGTATATAAAACACATCTTAAGAACTATTAAAAGCAATTGGTTTCTATATTTAGATAAACGCTTCTTCACAATCCATAGTTAGTGCATAGTCCCTAAAGACAAAAACCTGAAGACTGGCTCAGGGTGATTCCTTTCTCCCAGTCTGGTTGTATTGTCTCAAAGGTTCAATGACTAAGTTTTCTTTCAATCGGGAAAGAATAATGGTTATAAAGAAGTAACATAGCTTGTTCATGGCGACCTTGAGGTCGATGAAAGATACTGAGCTAGTAGGAGCTTCAGTAGTGACTTCTTGTCCGATAACTATTCAAACACTCCGGTAAGTTTATCCAAAATATTTTGAGGTTTCTCTGTTTTCCATGAGAGATAGAGTATTCTATACTCAGAAATGGGCCATCACATAGTCCTAGGGACTGATGCTCGGCCTGCCTCATAGTGAAATGCTTTCACTAAATGAGAAACCGTTAAATTGCCTTATATATGTTTTAGATATGCTACAATATACTGCTTAACTCAATAAAGATATTGGAAGCGAAATAACGGTTTACATTGAAATGTAAGACCGAGAAGTCTACCTAGAATATGCTTTGGAATTTACGGATAAGGTGTGGATTCGGTTCACCCCACTTCCATAAATATAAGCATTTAGCACACGGTTCTTGAAGGTAAGACTGGGAATTTCACGCATACGTTCGGTCAATGACCATTCGTGATATATCTTTTAACCTATTGAGTATAAAGGTTAGATATTGGATTCTTGGAATCGGGAAGGGACAGTTATACTGTTGCATCCTTTCTGATAGAGTCCATAAACAGCAAAACCTTGAACCTTGAAGTACGTTTACTCAAGGTAGTTACTAACTGATTAAAACCATACCACATCCAACATCGGTTGTTGGTGATAACACTAAATACTACTAAACTAGATCAGAATTTCGATCCACCCAGTAAGTATTGGGAGTATGGTTTATCCATTACCCATTACAGGTTCTGCGGACTTTGTAGTCTGAGGATCGATTGACCTATGGCTCTTTTGTGAGCAGTATAGGATTCTGATAATAGAGGTTGGTTTAATATCCATAACCCTGTGAATGGAGTTTGGTACTCCAGTTCTGTTCATACTCTTGTAGAACCACCGAGCGTCTCAAGGCCCAGTGGGAGTAATTGGATCTACATGGAAAAGAGTGGAATGAATAGGAAAGTTTATCTTTCCGAGCAAAGCTTGAGTGGTCTAGGGGTAATTCCCTAAGAAGTAGAGAGTTAATCAGACCTTGAACTCTCTTACCACTTAGTATTGCTTAATTTCGTTCAAAAGCAAAAAAAAAGGGGTGATTCCCTGAGACTTTCTTGCCAAACAAACGGAGTCTGGATTCATTCGGAACAAAAGGGTATTGCATTATGAACTTCTGACAGGATGACTGTCAAGGCTTATGTCCTTTGTGGATAACATGCAAACCTCTCGGTCATTGGAAGTCATATATTTCTACAATATGTGGATTTGACCAGAATATTGATAAGTCTTTTGTAGACTGGATATCAATTTTAGTACAGTAGTGAATATATAAATATATATTAGTGTTTGTGAAGGATAACACTGCACCAGTTGGCAACAACATGGGTGTGTTATCTAAAGTCGAAATCGACAATACCACAATTCTCCGCAATGAGATTTGGACAACATTCGAAGAGTTTGACTCGGTCGAATTCATTAGAATCGATCCACTGGTTTCCCATCCATCTTATTGGTTAAGATGATGCATCTGTGTATGCAACATTCAACGAGGAAGTTCTACCCTATGCCTCAGAAATGACTCTCTAAATCTTCGGAACAAGAGAAATGGGATAGATTCTCTTTCTAGTAAGAGATGGTCAGGTTATTGAACGTCAACTTTGATCGAATCTTAGATTCGACGGTTACCAAAGCAAGTTTAGTATGTCCTTTAGTATCTTGAAGAGAACGAGGAACAATATGCGGACATATTCATGTGTAAACTTGGACATGTGTGATACACTGATTTTGACTTTAAGTCAGATTGAGGATGATCGTTAAGTCGATCTCGGGCTCAGTGTTTACTCTTGTGTTGAAGCTATTTCCTGGAGGAATCCAGCAACGCCAACTCGACTTTAACTAGTTGGGTGATTAGCGGCTTTTGTAGTAGCTAGAGAGGCGATATAGCTTAAGGATTTCCTTTTCATATCTGGGAGTGATTCTAGATTTGGAAGCCGATACCACATCATTGTGCAAACGATGAAGGGGTAGCTTATAAGGATTTTCAAATCATCACTAGAGGTCAACAACATATTGGGAAAGTACCGAATGATTAGTAGGACCGGTAACGCGTTCGATTCTACGGATCGTCTCGAGCCGACAACCTGACTAATCATTAAGACCCATGACATTTAGATGTAGGTACTCCCCGAGTCACTGACCTATCCTACGACGGCACACTCGGAGTGTACTTTGTCATCTGCAATGGTTATGATATGCTTAAAGGGTACTAGAATACGGGATGGGTCTCCATTGCTTTAGAGCAAGTGGGAGATGTAGTTTGTTGTATTTTAAATAATAGGGTGTTCTCTAAAACAATTAATCACATGCTTTCGTGCAAGTGGGAGATTGTTAGGTGTGATGCCCGAAAGACAATTTTGTAATTGTTTTATTTAATAAATGAAATGATATTATTATTCATATTTATTATTCTCATAATCACCGATGTGACAATAATATTTACACTACTGAAAACCCTAAGTATATCGTTTATGTAATCACTTAACTCGGTGTATGGGATATACACGGGAGGATTGAGTTAGTGAAGATGTACTTAAAATACAATTAGCCCGTAGTGAAGTTAATCGAAGTATCGGGTCTCTCCTTTAACGTGCTATTAATGCTCCTGAACACAATAGGTGTGATTGTCTTATCCGGACTTTCGGTTAAGAGAACCTAATGGGGCATTTATATATGATAGATGTATCATATAGAAATTTGGACCGATTTGATTACGATTCACGATATAATTCCGTAATCGAGAAGTCTTATCGAATCAATGAATGATCATATTTATGGATATATCTTAATCCCGAGGTGATCACGATCCAACCGCTTGAATCGGTATGAGGTTTGACTTGACGGTTAAGGATTACTTGAGTCCGTGGTCCGAATTACCTCATCTTGGCATTGTACTGGATTGAGTGAGTAGTCTGTGTTATCACAGATACGGAATCCATTCCTTCTATTTATGGAAGTAGATAGACAGTTCCCTTATTTGTTAATCCTAGAAACTGATCGATCGCTCGAGTTCATATTATACGGATTAGCTACCAGTGAGGTGTATGAATTATAATTGATCACTAGGGGGTTAATGGTAAATAAGAATAAGAAGTTCTAAAAAGGGTTAACGGTAACTTCCCGATTTAGAATGAACAGTCTATGGAGGATTAATCCATATGTAATGATTATATCAATGGACGCTTATTATCATTCTCGTGAGGAGATAAATATAATCTCATAATCGGAGGAGTGCGATCACGGGATTATGGTGGCATATTCTGTGATTGATTTATCAAATATAATTATTACATTCGTAAGATAATTATTTATTTGATTTATCGGAGCCACGATTATTAGTCCATGGTCCCCGACGTGCCTCCTAATATAGCATAGCTATTCTCGGACGTCGAATCCTAATAATATTAATTTAGTTCTTGTTGGACTTTATTAAAACGATATGTGAATTAATTGTTTAGTGGACTATTAAATTAGTTGGGCTAAATAATTAAATATGTGGAAAAGACATTTTCCATAATCTTGACCCAATTTAGTGTGTTAGTCGAAATTATTGTGACTAGGTCACAAGCTACAAATTTCGCCCCATAGCCTTGTTTTTGGAACAAGAAATTATTTTCTTGTGATTAATAAGACATGTGCACAAAATATTTATTGGATAAATATTTATGGTAAGAAATAAAGATAAATATTATTCTAGATTTGTTCTAGAATATTATGGGATTATCTTTTATTTATTGGATTTATTTAATTGCAAAATAAAATCCTTGGAGGTTAAGTTTTACTCTCCTATATAAAGAGAGTTCTCCCAAGCCTTATAACACACATTAATTTCGACTTCTCCTCTTAGAGAGAAGAAGTGATAATTTCGGCCAAGGGGAGACTAAGGGAAAATCTTGGAGATTTTCCGGGTAGCATATCGGAAGGATTCGAGACGAGAATTTCCTTCCACCGGGAGTTGCTTGGATCACACGTACGGAAGATCGTGGTGCTCTTCACATCTTCTTGCAATCTTTCTTTTACGGTTCTTCAACTTGGATTTTGAGATCCAAGAGGTATGTTCTACAACCCCCTTGTAGATGTAGATCTAGTTATTTTATTACGTGTAATTTATAGATCTAGATCCTTAAATCGCTTCCGCTGCGGATGATATTACTAACAGTCTCTCGTTCAACACGAGTGACACCCGTGACATACCTCTACTATGTCACTTAAGTTTTTAATGACTCAAAAGAAAAATCTCTTCCGAAAAGTTAACTGCATTTATTGATAATTACAATGTCCTTGTTACTCTCCACTTTTTTTTAATGAAGTTCTATTACTAACAGTTTAGTAACCTAGAGATTTAGTTGTAAACAAAATGACAGAAACTTAAATTCAAAAAATAAATTTTCACTACTATATTTTTATTTTAGGAATTATAAACTTGTTAAAAAGTCTATCCTACCATTCCAATGATTTAATCTCACACCTCGAGTCACGCCTTGTGGTCAGTCAAAGAGGCGACGATTAAAGCGAGACAATCTCTCTCAATGATTAATCTTCGAGAATCAAACATCTCACGGGAATCGACATCCCGGACCTTAATCATTGATTACCTTCTTTTTCTAGCCTAGATATTTGAAAATATCCATAAAAAAGTGTGACCTACTATATCGAGATCTCAAAACGCCCGAGTATGCCGCAGGTCGGTCGATGACTCAACGAGTACCGAAATCACTACAAAAAACAGCGCTTTTTGCGGCGGAGTTTTTGCGACGGACATTATTTCGTCGCAAATTTACGTTTATGACGGATATTTTAACGTTTGCGACGGGACACTTGGAGGACCGATTTTTCCACTTGGCGGGCAATTTTGCGACGGATTTTTATTATTTTGCGACGGCCTATTCAATAAAATTTTATAAAATTATTTTATTATTCTCAATTTAGATAAAATTTGCGACGAATTTAAATTCCGTCAATAAAACATTTTGCGACGGAAAGTTTTATTATTTTTGCGACGGACTTCAATAAAATTTTATAGAATTATTTTATTATTCTGCGAATTTGGATAAAATTTTGCGACGGAAAACGTAAATTTGCGACGGAATGATTTAATGGGACGACATTGTCGTCCCAAAAAAGGCTTGTCGTCCCAAAAAAGATTAACCTAAATTAGATAACGGGAAGCCTCTCTCTTCTCCTTCTTCATTTCTTTTTCAGCCTGCCTCTTTCAACTACCCCCCCCTCTCCTCCTCCGGCCGCCTCTTTCAACTACCCACCCTCTCCTCCTCCGGTCACCACCACTACCACCACTCTTCCTCCGGTCACCACTTCTTCAACCACCCGCCTCCTTCCTCCGGGGCGAGCAAGCAACCACAACAACAACACGGGGCCGCAACAACCAACCGCCTCCTCCTTCCTCCGCCACATCTCCGGTAAGTCTTTATTGTTTGTCAAATTAGTTGCTTTTAGTTTTATTTTGTTAGGATGAACACTTTGGAGTCGATTTGTGAGAGGATCAATCGAGTTTTTCTGCTGCACTCCAAGTTTAACACCAAACAGCCCCATATATAGCTATTTTTAGGGTTGCAGCCTCTTTTCTTGTAAAATACCTCTTGTGCCCCTATCAATCTTGAGTAGAACGTGTAATATATAGATAATAGCATTATTTCCAATCAATTCAAATTGATACAACCGGATTTATCTCAATTAATTAACCCAATCAAATCAATTATCTATTTTTGGAAACAGTTTAAATAAATACAAGTTTATCTTCAAATTTTCTATATGATCACGTGTCCAAATCAAGATGATCAAAGAATGAAATATTCTCATAATATTTTCAACTATAATCCCTCAAATTTTCAGCTAATTTGGAGTTGAACCCGTCACTCAAAAAGACACTACAAGTCAACTATCTCACAGACAGACAGTTTTACTGAAGCATTTTGTAGTCAACTTTTAGCTATGATAAAGACCTTAAATCACAAAAGTTTCTTGAGACAAAATGTACCCCTATATGCAATATATAACATATAAAAATTCAACTCATTCCAAGTAGTATAGGGTACTCAAAAGTGTGACACATCAGCACATCAGAAAGCTGTAACACAGACTTTCACAATCTGATGCGTTTTTGTTCAGCATGGTGTGTGCTCTGTGTTGCATGAAAATGAGATATTATATATTCGTTTTGTAGCTTGAATTATGATATTTCCAACCATATAAAGATCATGCAATTTGGTTCAATATTGAGCAAGTTATGGGGGTGTGAACATGGGTGAAAAACAGTCCAACACTTAGAAAAATTCAGCAGATTTTTATCACATGAACCCTAATTTTAACCTAATTCAATTTTGATCAAATTGAACAACTTAAAGCATGATTAGGGTCAATTCTAAGTGTATTAATATAATTAAACATGTTTCACATCATTCAGGTGAGTTTGGACCATTTCCCCCAAAATTCCCAATTTGCCCTTTTTGACCTACTTTCACCTGATTTGACCCTATGATGATTCTCATACCAACCTAATGTGTTTTGGATCAATTTTAGGTTGTTACAATGTAAGTTGAGGTCAAATGTCCATTTACCCTTAAGGTCAACTCTTTGGTCACCTTTCCCATTTTGCCCCTATCACATTCTCAATTTAAGCTCATGATTTGTGATCATGCATTTCAAGTGAGGCTTACCATTTCTAGCCTTATGTGATGTTTGAGTTGAAATCATGCCTTTTCACACATACACACAATTGATCCAATGTGATCATGTGTTGTTATCATCAAAACCAATATACTCACATATTTTTGTCAAATTAGTGCAATAAAAGTGGTATGTATTATGTAAACCATTAGGTAACACCACTATGAACTAGCAGGAAATTCATTAATTAAAAAAAAACACAGTCGAATGAACTAGCTTTGATATTGTAATGAGAAAAGAAATATTATCCACTTACTTTGCTGCACTTTTTACAGTTTTCGAAGAAGGTGTTGTAGTTACTCAAACAGCAAACAAAGAAATTGCTTGAGGTCGGTGTAGTTAGAGGTGCTATGTAAATCTCAATAGTTGGGGATCTATTGCAAACCCCGTGAGTTACTGAGATCTACAGAAAATCTCGCTTTCCTTGCACATATTATTAATTAGTATAAACGCTTTTTATTATAATTGCATTTAGATTAGTATAAACGTCATTTTACGTGTCAAATAGATGTCGGGTAGAGGTAGAGGTAGAGGTAGACGCGGTAGGGTAGTTCCGGATGTTGGTTGAAAATGATGATAAGTATGTGGTTGAATTGGTTTGTTGAAAAGGGTGCTGTTCTACCCGTTTGGAAAATGGTACTGGGGGTACTTTGTTATCCGGCAAAGCCTCCGAATTATTTTGACGTCGAACCTTTGACCATGAATCGAAAATTTAGGTTATAGTGTTGTTAGTTTCATAGTAAGTTGAGTAAAACTGAGTTTGCAAAAGTGTTGAGACAACCTTCAAAGACTATTGTTAGTCTCATATTTTGTATGATATGATGTGTAGGATTGAAAATGAAGAGAATAGAACGGAGTTGGATGTACGAGAGGTTGGATGCTAACAAGAAATTTAACCCGGTATTTGTGAATGGTGTGGAGGAATTCATAAAACATGCAAAGCAGTTAGATTCGTTTCGGGCAAATAATGGAATGATGAAGTGTCCATGTAGTAAGTGTAAGAACACTAAATTTTCAATCGAACATGACGTGAGATTACATTTAACTAAATATGGGTTTTTTGCGCAAACTACTATGATTGGGTGTGTCATGGTGAAGAGTTTCCCATTCCGATCAACGTCAAAGAAGAACGGAATGTGAACCCTTATCGAGGACATGGTTAATGACGATTACGTGATAGGATTGATCACGTAAGAGAAGAATTTCTTAACCAAGAGGAGAACAATGAGACACCAAACCCGAAGTTGCATCGTTTTTGAAATCTTTGAAAAACGCAGAGGACCTTTATTACGAAGCGGCTTGGTGGTTACGACAGAGAGGGGAGAGTTTTTGGCATGGGGGGGTCATTTGCCTCCATGTACTACGACGAAGCTGCTTTGCCGCTCGACACTCATCCGCCGAGACATACTCTCGGGCATAATCACCCGTCTCACCGGGAGATGGCGAGAGACGACAGACTCACGAGAAACCCAGGCGAGGTTGGAGGAGCTAGAGAGAGACAGAAAGCGTCCAGGATGACAGACTAGCGCAGATGGAGGCGTGGATTACCCGGTTAAGCGGCAAAGATCCTCCCGGAGGATGCAACCCGGTACGAGGCGACACAGAGATGACCATTTCGATCATGGACTGGAGGAGGTGGCGTGGGTTTAGGTAGTACACGGGTCCGACCGGGTGACATTGTTTTGATACATTTTATTTATTTTGGCTTATCGTATCCCCTTTGACATATCGTTTTATTCATTTTTGACATTTCCTTTGGCGTATTTTTTGACATATCCCTTTGATATCGTATTCCCGTTATATATTGTTGTTGTTGATAGCCGGTAGCAATTGTAATGCTACCGGGAAAATTAAGGTCGTTTTGCGGCGGTGGTTTGGCGGTCACGTAAAACAAAGCATAATTTTCTGTTTAATTTTATTTTTGCGACGGAATATATCCGTCGCAATATGGTATTTATGCGACGGAAAAAGCTCATTTTATGACGGATATGAAAAGATCTAAAATAAATAAATTATTTAATAAAAATAAGTTGCGACGGATTATACATTTTTTGCGACGGATTATACATTTTGCGACGAAATTTTACATGTTTTTGACGGAAATATTCCGTCGCTATTTGTTATTTGCGACGGACTATACATTTTTTGCGGCGAAAATTATAATTTAAAAATAAAATAAAATACGGTAATTATTCGTCGCCAAAATCCGTCGCAAATAATTTGCGACGGTTTATCCGTCGCAAAAGCGGGGTTTTGCGACTAAAAAATGCGACAAAGAAAAATCGTCGCAAACTATGGTTTGCGACGGAATAACTTTGTTTGCGACGGTAATCTTCCGTCGCGAAACCGCTGCTTTTTTGTAGTGAATCCTATCCTTTCGAAACCAAGTTTTGAATTTTGATATGGGCGAACACCACCCGCAGGGGCCGGAATCAAAGCGGCTCGGCGCCACCCTTCTCTCACGTGCTTGCATTTATAGTAGAGGCCGTGGGGTTGGTTTGTCGCGCTTCCCCTCCCACTCAATATTCGAAAAAGTGGTGGGTTTACTAATTACGATTTGCGGTCTTGACAATAAGAAACAACAAATCAAAGTACTCGAATAGGGTCGGTTATGTAGGCAAGCCTACGCCGCCTTATTCGTTGGAACATATGTGATGATTCGAGGCCAATCCGGCAAGAGAAGCCCGTTTAGCCCGAAGGCTTATCGGCTATGCTAAGTCATGTCAAAGCTCATTGTAACGCACATCACACGTGGAGGAGTCGATTGAGCGAAACTCGGTTGAACTCATCCAACCATGGTTAGACCATTTCGAACCCATGTACTAAGATTCTCCGATTTCTAAATTGTAACCCAAAGCGTAATCTCGCTTTCGCATTTAAGGTGGGTTCACTAAGAAGCCATCACCGAAAAGCTCAACGATTTATCCAAGTGGGATTCACCGAGAATCCATCACTAAAATCGTAACGATTGACAAAACCCGGGTCCTCGGTTTTTATAATTAGCTACTTATTATTTAACTACCACATATTAAATTAAAGGTTAAAGGTTGTAAATGATCGTTTTTATCTAAAATGAGGAAAAGGACAAGAAAAAGATAGTGGTGAGAAGGACAAACGCGCGTGTTACTACATGTGTTTACTACATGTTGCTACAACCAAATGTAGTAACACATGTAGTAATATCGCGCGCTTTTGTCCTTCTCAACCATTATTTTTTTCTTGTTTTTTTCTCATTTTAGTATCTTTTTTGTCTTCCGGCTCGACCCCTTAAATTAATAAGCATTCATACTAATTATTGAGTTATACATGCCTAATTTATTCGAAATAAACTAGCTACATGTATGCATTGGAGTGGAATAATGATATGATGCATGTCATGGTAATTTTCGGTTATATCATACAATTTTCGATCATACACGAAAAATAACGGAAAAATAAACACCGAGATGGATCGTTGGTACCCCGTATCTAACCTATTAAAAAAAACACAAACCCTAACTAGGGTTTACTATTTTGTAATCTGTTGCTGCTGCGTATTATCGATGATCGGAAATCCAAACGAACCTTGATCGTCATGAAACTTTATGGATCTGTTCTTCACTCCGCCTACTTGAATCTGAACGGTTGGATCTTCGTTTCAATGGTCCAATTTTCTCCAGCAATCCACCGATCTAACTACTGCATCTGTTTATAACTGCGGCGCAACAGTGTCTTCCTGGGGACGATCGGGCATCCAGACAAATCCCGATCGACCTTAAATTTTTAGGGCTTGTTCATAAGTCGATGGTATTCGATCTGAACGGTCGGATCTTCGTTTCAACGGTCCAATCTCTTCCAGAAATTCGACGAACTCACAGCTAGGGTTTTAATGCCTGCTGTGCTTTTCTGTTACAGCAGCAACTTTATAGCAGCGATCGGACATCGAGATCGACTCCGATCGTCACGAAATTTTGAGGGCATGTTCTTCAAATTTTATTCTTCATTATGACCGGAGGGATTGTCGTTTCAATGGCTCAAACTCCGGGAAAATATAAAAAACGGAACAGCAACAAAACAGATCTACTTCTAGGAAATTAAAATTACAAAATTTCCTATACTCATATAAACGAATTTATAAGAGTTTACAATAGATCTAACGAGTAAACAATACCAACCTCAATCCATCTCTTCAACCACAACATATCGAAGCATTCATCATCATGATTTTCGAAAAAAAAAACAATGCAATCTAAACATGCAATTTCCACTCCTAGATCTAAAATTCACATACTTTGATTGATAGATCAAAGGCTCTGATACCACTTGTTAGATGTAATATCGTCGGATCAATCATGGATCAACCCGATTACGCAGCGGAAGTATCGGATCTAGATCTAAACGAAACAAAATACATAAATAAAAGATATAATCCTACAAGGGGGTTTAGGAGCCTACCTTTTTATGGTGCTTAACTCCAAGAACACGTGATTGAGAAGCCACAGCCTTCCAACGTGTGTCTCCCAACAACACCAGGTGGATGGTGTTTCCCGCCGCCGGACCTCTTTGATATGCTACCGGAATAATCACGAAGATTATTCCAACTCGAAACCCGATGAAAATAGCCGAAACTCCAAGCTATATTTCTTCCAATATGGCGTGATTTTGTGTTGTGTCAAAAGGCTTGGAAGAACTCTCTTTATATAGGAGAGTAAAACTTAACCTCCAAGGATTAAATAATTAAGAGATAATTATTACATTAATCCTTTTTCCAAATAAAAGATAAATAAAATAATTATCCCAAACAAATTAGGATAAATCATATTATTATCTAATATTCCATGAATTATCATTTAACGAATAAAAGATAAATCACATGTCAAATAATTATCCAAGAAAACTAATTTCTTGACAAATATTTAATCATATTGGCGCCACCTTTCACAAATAAAAGGTCCACGCATTATTTCCTATATTTGACCAATGAGGTCAAAAAGTCAACACACTAATTTGGTAAGTCAATTTAAAAATGTCTTTTCGTGTATTTAATTATTTAGTCCAACTAAACAATTAATCACATATCAAATTAAATAGCCCAATCCACTATTTAATTATAATTGAGGTGCAACGACAAGAAACCTATATGCTATATTAGGAGCCACGTCAGGACCAGTGGACCCATATTCATTAGCTACAATAAATCGAATAAAATTATTCATCGACGAGAATAATTATATCCAACCTATTAATTCCGGGATTACACCACCATAAACCCGAAATCGAACTCTATCGAATAAAGATAACTTACACTCAATTTATGAGTCGAAAGCGTCACCGATATAATCATTACATACGAGATAAATCCTCCATATTCGTTCACTTCGATTCGGGATATTTCCGTAAACCCTTCTCAAACATATTATCCTTATTTACCATTAACCCCTAGTGATCAATTAGTTCATATTCAATATACTATGAACTCGGCCGATCGATCGTTTTAGGGTCAACAAATAAAGGAATCGTCTCTCTACTTCCCGAGGAAGGAATGGATTCCATATTCGTGATAGCACGGACTACTCACTCATCCCGAGAATAGAGCCAACGAGAAGTGTTGGACCACATACTTGAAGTGATCCTTACTAACACATCAAACTCTAGCCTAGTCTAAGCGTTAAATGCATGATCACCTCAGGATTAAGATTAATCCATATATGATCATCTTGTGATTCGATAAGACTTCCCGATTACGGAATTTTATCGAGAACTCAAATCAAATCGGTCCATTTCTATATGATTATCATCATATATAAATGCCCCACTAGGTACCCTATTACCGATAGTCGGATAAGACTGTCACACCTAAAGTGTTTCAGGCGCATTAATAGCAAATTAATCATGAGACCCATACTCGATTAATAAGCGCTACGGACTAAGTTAATTTTAAGTACATCTCACTAACTCAATCCTCTTGTGTATAGCCATACACTGAGTTATGTGATTACATAAACGAGGTACTTAGGGTTTTCAGTAGTGTCATAATTATAAGCATACATGCATATAATAAGATGAATGACTAATTCTGTCCTAAAACAATTATATAATTGTCTTTCGGGCACTACACCTTACATGAAACGGCGTCACGTTGCGTCGAAACGACGCCGTTTTGACGTCATAGCACCGTCTGCTGTGTTTGACCTACGGCAGAGGATCGAGGTCCTGTATGTATGTTTATGCTAAATTTAGCCACCTTTTCGGCGGCAGATCAATTTGGTAAAAAGATATAAACATCATTTACCGATTAACTTCAGGACTGCATAAAATAAAAATAAAAAACTTCAAGCATACTGCATACTCTTTAATAAAAATAAAATAACTTCAAGCATACTGCACACTCTTTCAAAAAAATAAAAAAAAACAGCCTACTGCATACCTTAATTTGATAGTGACTGAGAGCTCCCACGTCCTAGAGATGGAAAGCACCGGTGACGAAGATGATCAACTGTTGCGGGATTTTCGAAAATAGAAAAAAGTTCTTGATATGGTGTTAAAAAAGTACGGATATAAGGGATATGGATTCAACAATTTTAATAAGAGATACAGTATAACCTCGATAAATGAATGTTCGATAAATTAATAACCTCGTCAAATGAATATAATTTTAATAAGAGTCCACAATGTGTTTCATGTCTCGATGTTGAAGAAGTGTTTGACCCAGACGGATGTTGAGACTACGGTTGATCCGGAGGTTCTTCAAAACAATCTTTCGTATGATGAGACACCGATCGGAATTTTGGACAGGAAAGAGAAGATGATTAAGAGACGGTTGATTCCTTTGTTCTGGTGCAATGGAGCAACCATTCACCGGATGAAGCTACTTGGGAAGTTGAGGACGATATGATCAGCGAGTTTCCAGATTTTATGGACTTACCATGTATGTTCTAAGTTTCGAGGACGAAACTCCTTTAAGGGGGGAAGAATGTAATATTCTGATTTTCGGAAAAGGGCAGACGTGTCATTTTGTGAAAACGAAATATTGGGTTCGGTTCCTTTTATTAGGAGTTTAATATTTTGGGTATTTATGTATGTATTTTCGACATATATATATATATTTAAGGAAGAAAATCTGATTTAATAAGGGTGATTATGGAAAATCATGGAAATTAGGTAATATTGGGATTTTTCCCTATTTAAGGAAAAAAAAATCAACCTAATCAGCCCCATAATCTTTTAATCAGACTTTCCACCTCCAAAACTCATCTCCTGCGTGTGTGTGTGTGCAAGAATTAGGGCTGAGGGATTGTTGTCATCGGTTCTAAGTCAATTCTTGACGGTTTTCAGATCAGAGTCGAGCACCGGAATCGTTGTGAAGAGAGCAACGTTGTGACATCAAATAGTTGAAGCTTTGTTAAGAAAAAGATCAGTTTTGCTGCTGTTTTCTGTGGTTTGGAGTAGGAATTTGCTGCTTAAAAGGTAAGAGGCTCTTCCTACAATTCTAATTATTGTTATTGAGGTTTAGATCAAGTTTTATGATGCGTAGATGCAAGAAAGTTATGCTTTTTCGTTGATCAAAGGATCATAGATGTTCAGATATGTTTTCCACGTTTTTCGAGTTGAAAACGAGGTTAATTAGGTTAGAAGCGATTCGTAAATCGAGTTGCGAAGATTTTAGCGTTTTGGGAAAAACCCGATCGGACGGGCGTCTGCACTAAGCGCACGGGCGTCGGGACCTTAATAACTCAGGCGGGCGCCTCACGAAATAAGCGACAGGCGTTTGAGGTCGAATTTTGATTCGAGATGTATTTGTTTTAGGCGGACGGGCGTCCGGGGTTAGTGGACGGCGTTTGGTTACGGACGGGCGTCCATAGGATGTCGACGGGCGTCGCCTGTTTTACTTTGTCTATCTTTGTTTTAGCATTTGAGTTGGTTTTCAGGCTTCATAATCGTGTTTTCACTATTTTAAACCCTTAATCCTAATATGATAACATTCAATAAAATATGAACATGCTTCAATTGAACTTCCGATTCGTTCAGTTAAAACACCGAATGTACTTTTAAAGGGAAATGAAGTTCGGATCCGTCGGAAGGGCATGAATGGGCTTGTGCTTTGATGAACTAGAGTTCATCAATGTCTGTGTAATTGATAGGATGTGATGTCTAGTTGTCTAAGTGAGGGAGTAGAGCTTATAAGGTGAGATTTTATTCTGAAAACACTTAGGTGACTAGTTAATTCACATTTAATAATTACATATGTGTAGATAAAAGATAAAACGTCATCTATTCTTGGTTAGGCACTGTTTCAAATCGGCGATGTGATACGTTCATAAAAGGTGGACAACGCTACTGGCTCAAAAGGCTGAAGGGTAGTGGAGGAAATCCATCGAGCGTATATGCATACCGGGGAGATCCCGGGACTACCGGTGCTAATCACCGTAGTTGGCAAGTATATCTCGTGGTGGAATTTTCACCATGCATTGTGTCCTTGAATAATGGTGTAACAAAGATAAGCTAAGTTAGAAACGTATAGTCATGACGTGTCGATGGGCATGAAGTGAACCCTAGATTGAGTCGGTCTCACCAAGATAATCTTTTAATAATAACCTTAATTAAATTGTAGCTTCTACTTCTTACTTTGTACTTTGTACTTACCTCAAATGCATGTTTATTTATGTGTTTGGGGGAGAGAAGACAAACGAGTTAGTCAAGACTTGAGGAGGACTTTGATGACGACGTTTAAAGCGCGCGGAGTTGAAGACCTTGTTTATCATTTATTTCATTTATGCCTTAGACTTGGATTATTATTGGATTCTGTAGTTTCCTTTTAGTTTTTTTTGAAATTCGTAATGATTTGGATTCGTTGGTTTCGTTTCGGATGTAATAATATTACATTTCCTCTTTAGTTCTTTATTTCTATTCTTGGTTGTTTGGAAAAAAAATTTACCTGAGTCTTTTAGCTTCCGTTGCTCTCATTTGATACGACGTAGTAGAGGCTTACGTGTAATATTATTTATTTAATATTATGCGTGCCGAACGTTTCGATTTCCGGATAAGGACTCGGTGTCCGGGAGCGGGGCGTTACAGTTGGTATCAGAGAAAAGCATCTTTTAGGCTTTCTTTCTTTAAGATAAGTTTTCTTTAGGCCCCTTAGTGACATTTTGGTTTTCTTGATCATCAGGATGGTGTTCACTAGAACCGGAGCAGGTGCTGAAGCATCAGGAGTTCGACGAGAAAGTCTGACCCCAGTTGTTAGAGGCGGTTTCGTGAGGCAGAATCCTTCACCACATCCGAGACCCACCCCACCCCTCATACTGCAATCCCTACACCACAATCTCAGCAGGGCTTGTCACAGCGACCTCATCAGGAGCAACGCCCACAATGGCATGTGGGAAGTTCGGGTCAGTTTTCATTGGTAAGTGATGTTCCAGCGGGTTTGTACCACCACCAGTGAGCTACCTTCCACCGAGGTATAACTACATCTACGGAGAACCAGGAGAAGCACCTATACGAACTGTAGTGGGAGACATTCAACCAGTCTATGTACCCCCAGCAACTAGCATTTATCCACCTTCAGTGAGTGTTTACCCTCTACCGGTGAGCCACCCCTCGCCACCAGTTTTCCATCATCAGCAGCATCAGACCTTTTACCCTCCTCCAGTGGGTCACACTCCTCGACCTACTGTACCTCCTTCACCCCGTTTTGATCATCAGCAGGGCTATGGATCCACCCTACGGTTTCCACCAAAGAACGACTATACCAAAGAAGAGATACCGTCACGGATACCCACCGATTTACCCGCAAGCCCCACCAGTCAGACCGGCACATGAGCAAGCACCACCGGTTGATTGGTATACGAGATAAAGGAGGAACAAAGTTCAAGACTTCCTTGGGGAAATGGAGCATTCAAGGCGTAAGAATGGTTGCGAAGCTTTGAGAAAGCTTGTAGGAACATCAATGTCCTAAGACCGAGATGGCACGATTAGCGAGTTGGGTTTCTTTTGAGTACTGGTGAAGCTTGGATCGATGCGTCTGAGCAAAGACAGGGAAGGTGAATGATTGGGAAAGCTTTAAGGCAATGTTCTATAATGAGTATTTTCCAGCGACAGTGCAGGCAGACATGGCAAGTCAATTTCTAAAGCATAAGCAAGGTAATTACATGACAGTATCACAGTACACCAACAAGTTTAACGAGTTGGGGAGATTCTACCCTGAGTTGATGAAGGTAGAAGAAAGGAAGATGGCCCTATACAAGGAAGGGTTATCGTATCAGATACAGTCTGGCATGTTAGGTTTCACAGCTAAGAGTTTGGCCGAGTTGTTGAACAAGGCATTAGAGGTTGAGACCTTCAGAAAGAAGGCCACAGTGGTTATTGGGAATAAGAGAAATTTTGGAACAAGCCAGGGCAATAGCCGGGGAGCACCGCAACAGAATTTCAAGAAAACGACTGCCCCTGCAGCGAGTAAACCTCCAACCGGAGCACCTTTATGCTCTAAGTGCAACAGGAATCACTCAGGTGAGTGTAAGGCTAATACGGGAGGCTGCTACTACTGTGGAGATCTAGGACATTTTGCCAAGATGTGTCCAACGAAGGGGAGTTCGAATATTCCGAAGCAAGGAAGTGGAAAGAGCAGCCCGAGTCGCCCAGTTCGAGTCTTTGCAGTGGATGCTGAGGTAGCGGAACCAGACGATAATGTTATTTCAGGTACCTTTTTGTTTATTGTAATTTATTAGAGTACTTTATGGCACGATTTAAATCATGTTGTACTGTATTTAAATAAATGAATTCACATTCTAGGTACAATAATATTAGACAACTTAGCAGTTACGGCATTGTTTGATACGGGAGCGTCTAACACTTTTGTGTCGACTAAGGTAGCTAAGAAGCTTAACCTACCAATGGAACCTTTAAGAAACACCTTGGAGATCACAACACCTTTAGGAAAAGTGACTAAGGTAGCCAAGTTGATACCTCAGGTTGATGTTCGAGTTGGAACGTATCGTTGCAAGAGTGACCTTACGGTTTTGGACTTTTCAGATTTTGATGTGATTCTTGGAATAGATTGGCTATCCGAGAATTTTGTCCATTTGGATTGTAGAGAAAAGAGAGTGACCTTTAAGATACCGGGAAAGTCAGATAAGACTTATTAGGGGAATGTTTATAAGCCTAGCAAGAAGCGTCACCCTATAATCAAAGTGATTAAGGCTATAAGAGCTTGTCGGAAGGGTTGTGAAGGCTACTTGTTGTATGCAGATTGATGTGGAGCAAGTGAAGCCTGATTTAGAGGAAACCCCTGTAGTCAAGAGTACCTGAAGTGTTTCGGAAGAGTTACCGGGAAACATGCCCATGAGAGATTGAGTTTGAGATTAAGTTGGTACCCGGGCGCACTGGTTGCCAAGGCACCCTATAGAATGGCACCGGCTGAATTGAAGGAGTTGAAAGCTCAACTTAAGGATATGCTTGAGAGGAACATAATTCAGCCTAGTACTTTGCCTTGGGGAGCCCCAGTGTTGTTTGTGAAGAAGAAAGATGGTAGCATGAGGATGTGTATAGATTACAAAGCATTGAACAATCTTACCATTAAGAATAAATACCCTTTGCCAAGGATTGACGATTTTTTTAACCAATTTCAAGGCAAGAGAGTGTTTTCCAAGATTGATCTTAGATCAGGATACCACCAGTTGAAGATCAAGGTAGCAGATATACCGAAGACGGCTTTTAGCACGAGGTATGGACATTATGAGTTCTTAGTTATGCCTTTTGGACTCACTAATGCTCCATCTGTATTTATGGATTTAATGCAGCGTGTTTTCATGCCATACTTGGACAAGTTTGTGATAGTGTTCATAGATGACATCCTTGTATACTCTAAGGATGAGACGGAACATGAAGAACACTTAAGGATAGTGTTGGATACTTTAAAGAAGAACCAGTTGTATGCTAAGTTTTCCAAGTGTCACTTTTGGTTGAAGCAAGTCAGTTTCTTGGGTCATGTCATTTCAGGAGATGGCATTAAGGTTGATCCCGCGAAGATTGAAGCGGTTGAGAAGTGGTCCGGACCGACTACCGTTTGAGGTTAGAAGTTTTTTCGGTTTGGTGGCTATTATAGGAAGTTAAATGCTGAGACTTCTCAAAGATAGCTACACCACTTACCCGGCTCACTCAAAAGAATGTAAAGTTCGAGTGGACGGTGAGTGTGAAGAGGATTTTCGGACATTAAAGACGAAGTTGACTTGACCATTGATTTTGGCGATTCCGGAGATCTTTGATAATTATGAGCGTTTACACGGATGCTTCGGGACAAGGTTTGGGTTGTGTGTTGATGCAGGGAGGGAAGGTAATTGCTTATGCATCTAGACAGTTGAAGGTGCATGAGAAGAATTATCCAACCCACGACTTGGAGTTAGCAGCAGTTGTGTTTGCCTTGAAGATCTGGAGGCACTATTTGTATGGAGTTAAGGCCAGGATCTTCACCGATCACAAGAGCTTGAAGTATTTCTTTACCCAAGAGAATCTGAATATGAGACAAAGAAGATGGTTAGAGTTTGTTAAGGATTATGACTTGGATATTCAGTACCATCCGGGCAAAGCAAATGTAGTAGCCGATGCTTTGAGTAGGAAACCAGTGTTTGCGGTTTCAAGTGTTGAAGTTGTTGCAGAAAGGTTAGATGGGCTGCAGATTTGGAGTTTTGAGCAGATTGAAGACCGACAGTTTATGGCACCGTTGTTAGCAAGGTCTGAGTTGATGGATGGCATTCGGGAAAAGCAAGACGAACACCCAGTTTTGGTTGACCTGAAGCGAGTTGCAAGAGAAAAGCCTACGGTGGGATACGTGTTAGACAAGAATGGAAACCTTTGGTACCAGGATCGTTTGTGTGTGCCTAATGTTGGCAATTTAAGACAGAGAGTTATGGAAGAAGCACATAGGATTGCTTTTGCAGTTCATCCAGGTGCTACCAAGATGTACAGAGACTTGAAGGAAAGGTTTTGGTGGCCCTCGATGAAACTGGAGATAGCCAAGTTCGTTGCAGAGTGTGATACTTGCCAGAAGGTTAAGGCAGAACATAGAAGACCAGGAGGAATGCTTAAGCCGTTGGATATCCCGGAATGGAAGTGGGATAAGATCACTATGGACTTTATCACCGGTTTACCTAAGACGAGAGGCGGTAATGATGCGATTTGGGTGATTGTGGATAGATTGACCAAATCCGCTCATTTCTTACCGTATAAAGATGATATGCCCTTGAAGAAGATGACGACACTATACTTGGATAATATAGTGAAGTTACATGGAGTACCTATCTCGATAGTTTCGGATCGTGATTCGAGATTCGTCAGTTTGTTTTGGAAAAGTTTACAAGCAGCTTTCGGAACCAAGTTGGATTTGAGTACAGCCTTTCATCCTCAGACAGATAGACAATCTGAGAGAACCATCCAAACACTTGAAGATATGTTGAGAGCTTGTGTTTTGGAGGTAGGCGGATCATGGGATGATTACCTACCGGTAGCGGAGTTTGCCTATAATAACAGTTATCATGCAAGTATAGGCATGCCACCGTTTGAAGCATTGTATGGAAGAAGATGTAGAACGCCGCTGTTTTGGGATGAAGTCGGGGAAAGACAAATCACCGGGCCGGAATTGGTTGAGCAAGCTAAAGAGAGATTTAAGTTGGTTAAGAAGAATTTGAAGGCGGCTCAAGATAGACAGAAGAGTTGGGCAGATGTTAGAAGGAGACCTTTAGAGTTTGAAGTTGGTGAAAGAGTTTACCTACGAGCTTCACCAATGAAAGGAGTGAAACGTTTTGGACAAAAGGGAAAGCTAAGTCCGAGGTATGTTGGACCTTTCGAGATTCTGGAAAGAGTTGGACCGTTGGCTTATAAGCTTAAGTTACCGGAATCCATGTCAAGAGTCCACAATGTGTTTCATGTCTCGATGTTGAAGAAGTGTTTGACCAAGACGGATGTTGAGACTACGGTTGATCCGGAGGTTCTTCAAAACAATCTTTCGTATGATGAGACACCGATCGGAATTTTGGACAGGAAAGAGAAGATGATTAAGAGAGCGGTTGATTCATTTGGTTCTCGTGCAATGGAGCAACCATTCACCGGATAAGCTACTTGGGAAGTTGAGGACGATATGATCAATGAGTTTCCAGATTTTATGGACTTACAGGTATGTTCTAAGTTTCGAGGACGAAACTCCTTTAGTGGGGAAGAATGTAATATTCTCGATTTTCGGAAAGTATGGCAGACGTGTGTCATTTTAAGTAAAACGAAATATTGGGTTCGGTTCCTTTTATTAGGAGTATAATATTTTGGGTATTTATGTATGTATTTTACGACATATATATATATATATATATATATATATATATATATATATATATATATATATATATATATATATATATATATATATATAAGGAAGAAAATCTGATTTAATAAGGGTGATTATGGAAAATCATGGAAATTAGGTAATATTGGGATTTTTCCTTATTTAAGGAAAAAAAATCAACCTAATCAGCCCCATAATCTTTTAATCAGACTTTCCACCTCCAAAACTCATCTCCTGCGTGTGTGTGTGCAAGAATTAGAAATTTGTGAGGATTGTTGTCATCGGTTCTAAGTCAATTCTTGACGGTTTTCAGATCAGAGTCGAGCACCGGAATTGTTGTGAAGAGAGCAACGTTGTGACATCAAAAAGTTGAAGCTTTGTTAAGAAAAAGATCAGTTTTGCTGCTGTTTTCTGTGGTTTGGAGTAGGAATTTGCTGCTTAAAAGGTAAGAGGCTCTTCCTACAATTCTAATTATTGTTATTGAGGTTTAGATCAAGTTTTATGATGCGTAGATGCAAGAAAGTTATGCTTTTCGTTGATCAAAGGATCATAGATGTTGAGATATGTTTTCCACGCTTTTACGAGTTGAAAACGAGGTTAATTAGGTTAGAAACGATTCGTAAATCGAGTTGCGAAGATTTTAGCGTTTTGGGAAAAACCCGGTCGGACGGCGTGCACTAGGCGCACGGGCGTCCGGGACTTAATAACTTCGACGCGGCGTCTGGAAATAGGCGACAGGCGTTTGAGGTCATAATTTTGATTCAGGATGTAGCTGTTTTAGACGGACGGGCGTCCGGGGTTAGTGGACGGGCGTTTGGTTACGGACGGGCGTCCATAGGATGTCAGACGGGCGTCTGGCCTGTTTTACTTTGTCAATCTTTGTTTTTAGCGTTTCAGGTTGGTTTTCAGGCTTCATAATCGTGTTTTCACTATTTTAAACCCTTAATCCTAATATGATAACATTCATTAAAATATGAACAAGCTTCGATTGAACTTCCGATTCGTTCAGTTAAAACACCGAATGTACTCTTAAAGGGAGTTGAAGTTCGGATCCGTCGGAAGGGCATGAAAGGGATTGTGCTTTGATGAACTAGAGTTCATCAATATCGTGTAATTGATATGATGTGATGTCTAGTTGTCTAAGTGAGGGAGTAGAGCTGATAAGGTGAGATTTTATTCTGAAAACACTTAGGTGACTAGTTAATTCACATTTAATAATTACATATGTGTAGATAAAAGATAAAACGTCATCTTGGTTAGGCACTGATTCAAATCGGCGATGTGATACGTTCATAAAAGGTGGACAACGCTACTAGCTCAAAAGGCTGAAGGGTAGTGGAGGAAATCCATCGAGCGTATATGCATACCGGGGAGATCCCGGGACTACCGGTGCTAATCACCGTAGTTGGCAAGTATATCTCGTGGTGGAATTTTCACCATGCATTGTGTCCTTGAATAATGGTGTAACAAAGATAAGCTAAGTTAGAAACGTATAGTCATGACGTGTCGATGGGCATGAAATGAACCCTAGATTGAGTCGGTCTCACCAAGATAATCTTTTAATAATAACCTTAATTAAATTGTAGCTTCTACTTCTTACTTTGTACTTTGTACTTACCTCAAATGCATGTTTATTTATGTGTTTGGGGAGAGAAGACGAACAAGTTAGTCAAGACTTCGAGGAGGACTTTGATGACGACGTTTGAGGACGCCGGAGTTGAAGACCTTGTTTATCATTTATTTCATTTATCCCTTAGACTTGGATTATTATTGGATTCTGTAGTTTCCTTTTAGTTTTTTTGAAATTCGTAAAGATTTGGATTCGTTGGTTTCGTTTCGGATGTAATAATATTACATTTCCTCTTTAGTTCTTTATTTCTATTCTTGGTTGTTTGGAAAAAAAATTTACCCGAGTCTTTTAGCTTCCGTTGCTCTCATTTGATACGACGTAGTATAGGTTTACGTGTAATATTATTTATTTAATATTATGCGTGCCGAACGTTTCGATTTCCAGATAAGGACTCGGTGTCCGGGAGCAGGGCGTTACAAATAAATAAATATTCATCGAGATAAATGTGGGAGATTCGTCGAGATAAATCTACCGATTAGTGTTCAACTTGGTATTGAGACTTTTAAACACTGTAGGGTATGAATATCAACCTTTTTAGCTTGTTGAATTTTAGCTTTAGTAAATCTACCTGCTAAAATGCAATCCGCTTGTTGTTTTGCCTGTTAATATGATTTATTAACATTTTCTTGAATATGTGATCAACTGCTTTGAGTCTTAGTCTCACTCTGCTTGGAATCAGTTAAGCGAGTTAATATCTCGGTCTTATTTATAGGACTTTATCATGGTTTTTGTCTTCTTGTTGTCTAAGTCTTGCATTGACTCGCCTGCAAGTTTAGATCAAAGTGATCGCCCTTATATGCACATTCAGATTAAATCGATTGCATCAGCCTCTGCTTTTGATCTGTACAATTTGTTTAAATCAGGCTCATGTCTTAGTCTTGGTCATTTTTGCAGGCCTTAGTCTAATTTGTTGAATACTTTTTCGTGCATCAACTTGCTTTGCCTAAATGTTAGGAGTTCATGTCTTATATGCTTTAGTTGACCTACTATGTGATTAACTTATTTTAGGAGCATACTTTACTTGTACCAATTTGCTCTGCTAGTTTTAGCACTAATTCCTTGAGTTTTTGCTTCTCAAACTATGTTCAATTTAGTAGTTTCTTGCATGCTTAGATCACAAACATGAACCTATTAGTGTTATTGTTCTTGGGTATCGTACGCAATATGCCTTGAGTTTAATAATAATAACTCTTTGAAACTCTTTGAAAAAAATCTCATTTTCTCAGATATATCGCAACTACATTGTGTAATGATGATTTACCAATGATTTTGTAGGATATAACGTTGGAGATGATGATACATGACATCGCCCTGAGATGGACATACAACTCTGAGCGAGGAGCAAGACATCATGGAGGCTGTTTTGGGACGCCGGCAATCCCATATTTACAGGATAGGACCACTCCACCTACCCGACCGGATTACCGGCTCTTCCACTGATCAACATATATGGTGACAAGGGAAGAGTATGATCGATTGCTGTGGATCGGTTGGAGCGAAAACATCAAGAGGTGGTTGATACCATGTCTATTATTCTGCGATATATGAAGGAGAGACTCATGCATGGCTCCCCGATGTTGCTCCACCGTCATCCTCATCAGACACCCCACCAAATGATCGATGATCGGTATTCCACATCAGGACCTCATAAAATGTCGTAAAAGAATCTAGAAAGTGAAGAAGGTAATGAAGAATTTTAAGACGGTTGATATCTCCCAGTTGTTGTTAAGACTCTGTTTTTAACTATATCTACCTATATAATAGAAAGCCAAAGGTTAACCTTGTGTTGACAAGTGTTTTTTTCTATTGGTCCCTGCGTTACTGGTCATCTCCTCTCCAGCCCAGCCCAGCAACTAACATTAAGTGCATTTTGTACTGTTCATATCCCCTACATGGCCTAGCCCAGTAAACTAACATGAAGGTATTTTCTAATCTAATGTGTAGCCAAACAAAAATTTATATACATCCTGCTATATTTCTACAAAGGTATTTTTTTAAAAATACTGACTATATTTATTCAAAAAAAAAAAAAAAAGGTACATAACAAGGAAAGGATATATATATAAATATATATGTATATATATATATATATATATGTATATGTATATATATATATATATATCTAAAAATAGAAACAAAGGAGATCAATGGAAAAAATAAAAAGCCTTCCAGCCCACAATTATAACCTGCTTATTTATTTTTCCCCGGCCCATGTTAATGATTCAGAGACTACATTACCTTTTTTATTTACTTTTATTTATTATTACTTTAAATTATAGATATATATATTAAACATTGCTATTTTCTTAATTCTATCTTTTAATTATATACACAAAAGAGGTGCCGGTTCCTTCTCCTTCTCCCGATAAGAAAACCCTCCCCTGTCGGTGCTTCCTTCTCTCTGGATACTTCTTCAGCTTCAATTGAAGGTTTTTTTGGGTTTACAAACACAGATCAACTGGCTATGTTGGTAGACTATCATTGCATGTTGTACGATGCAGACAAAGAAAGCTGGCGGGGGCTTATAAAGTCTTCAAGATTCAGAATTGATTGGAATGTTTCTTCCACCGACGAAAGATTTTTTTACCCTAGCCGTTAGATTTAAGCCTCAATATTTGTAAGGTTAGATGTTAACACAGCTGTTATACTTAATGTTTATCTACTAAATCCTACTGCTTATTTAGCTGTCAATCGGATGATTCACGGTGATTTTATCCTCTATTTAACTGCTTCTCTATTTCTAACATTATTTCCACCTAAACATCAGAATTTGTCGAGCGAAATAAATGCAGGAGAAGTTGGTGCAATAACTGAAGTGCTGTTGTTGCCTGATAATACCAAAGGTATATATATTCTTATTGTTTACCATGATATGTTATTAATTCTTCAGTTTTGTATATACATGATTTGCTATATTTGTTATGTTTATATATTTTCTGCATGTTATTCTCAGATTTGTTCTTAGTTAATGCCTGTAAAACAAAATCAGTGCCTTTTCATCAGCTTATAACATTATGAGTCCTTTTTCATTAAAACATATGCTATTTCTATTTAAAATCAGAACATCAGTAGAGTTACACAGATACCAGTTAAAATCTTAAAGGGAGGAATCAACCAACTACTATTTATATTGAATTTCTATTGTATCCTTTCATTGCTGTTATTCTGCGAATGTAATTTTCGGGTTCTTGATTCATGTTCTTCAATACTAACCAGTAAACTAAATCTACAGCTACCACTATAAACTAATGGCATATATAACAATAGTAGGTTTGTTATATACTGATGTTTAAATGATATTAAGTTTTAAGAAGTAAAAGTTGATCTGTCTTTTTCTATGGCTTGTCTTCCATTATAAAAATTCTTTTCGCCTGTTGTGCAGCGCTTTTTTATCAAACCATTTGTTTTGTGTAGCTATGTTAAGCTTCTTTAATATAATGCCTTTTGCTATAGCTTGACTTCTATTATAAAAATTATGTTTAGCTGTTGTGCACCGATTTTTTATCAAACCATTTGTTTTGTGTAGCTATGTTAACCTTCTTTAATATACCATTTCATCTTAATGAGATCACTTTCTTTATCAAACATTTTTCCCTAACAGTTATGTTATGATTGTCTTCCATTATAATATATTTAATTTCCACCATTTCTTCTCTGTTGCTCTCCTTTTTACTGCACTTTCCACTTGTTGTTGTTCAAATTTCAATCTCTTATGCCTATATACCTTCCTCATCACTTAAATTGTACTCTGTCATAACTCCCATTATCATTATGTTCATATGCAAAACACTTGCATCATACTGTCTTTAAATACTTTAAATACCTGTTACATATATACCCTTATTGCAGTGGCGGACCCAGGAAAATTTTCCAGTGGGGGCCAGATTAAAAAAAAAAGGTGAAAAAAACATGCATCACCCAAGATTCGAACCAGTGACCTTAAGGTGTAAAATAAAGCTTTTAACCAGTTGAACTAAACACATAATTACATTAAAAAGTGTCTGAAACCGTATACATACATATTTTGAATATTATTAGAGGGGTATACTAGTAACTTCGCCCGGAATATTGAGTGGGGTCCATGCACACCCCCTCTCCTATGCTGGGTCCGCCCCTGCCTTATTGTGTGTTTCATCTTTTTAAGTTCAGTTGTACTAACCAAATATTTTTTACCCTACAGCTCTGTTGTGGAACTATTGGAACCTTGAAAAGTAAAAGTGTTGCGCCTTTTTCAAGTAAGGTACTTTCCTGTTGCTTTCATACATGTTCTATAGCTATTAATGTTCTCATTTTAACTTTCTGCTTTAGCCCACTACTTTGCAAACAAATTTTCTTAAGCTTTGTATTTGTTTGGGTTCTGTTTAGGAATTCCACTTCTCTGTTTCTCTGTTCTTTGCTCTTCATTTTTTTACAAAATGCGTTTTAAAAAACCAGCAAAGTGCAGCCCTTTTTTATTAAGTGATAGTTATTTACAGGATGATGAAATTATTATGCCTTTAGATAATCAAATAGAAAATGATGTTTCCCTTCCTAGCCATGTCAGCCTAGGCAACTTTGTTGCTCCTACTGACCCTTCAACAAGTACTGCAGATTACCCATTCAATTTGTACGGTTAACTGTGATACATTACTAGGACTTCCCAATTCTGACTTTACCTTGTCACCATACCTTTCCTCACAAAAAAAAAAAACAAAAACAGGCCTACAGACAAGAAGCTATATTAAATTGGAAAAAAAAAAACAAACATCATGTGGTTCTTAATAATTCAACCTTGACAAAACAAAAGTCTAATACTGGTTTGCAATTGTTAAGCAACATTGCTACTGGTATTATTGAGCTTAAACATCAAAATGATTGCCCGTATTGTGGAGCAAAAAAATTTCAACATGAAACTACAAACTTTTGTTGCTCCGACGGAGATACAACACTAAAATGTAATGCTATTCCTGATGTGTTGAAGTCTTTGTTGACAGAAACTGTGGTTGATGCTAAGTTGTTTAGAGCTTCAATACGAACGTATAATAATCACCTAGCTTTTACCTCTCTAGGTGTAAGATATGATAAAGATTTATCAAAAAGAAATAGAGGTGTGTACACTTTTAGGGTGCAAGGGCAGGTCTACCATTTCTTAAATGATTTGATTCCTGGTGTAGGCAATAAACAAAATTTGCAGCTTTACTTCTACGATACCGCCTATGAGGTAGCAAATAGAATAGAGGTCTATTCAAGGTTATCTGAAAGTGTACTCCAAATATTACTAGAAGTTATTGAACAAAATCCGTATGCACGCTTTTTCCGTAGCTTAAGACATGTTCCTAACATAGAAACTAAGTATATCTTCTTACATTCCAATCCTGCCCTTAACCAAAAGGTATATAACAAACCCACTATTGAGCAAGTTAGTGCAATACTAAATGAATCCATGAATGATGAAACATCTTGTAAAAGAAATATCAGGGTTTACACCCAAAGTGGAACCTCAAAATCCATAAACTATTACTTTGCATGTTACGACCCATTGCAATATCCTTTACTTTTTCCATATGGAGAAATGGGTTGGCATCAAGGCATAGAAAAAAAATGGTCTTAAACTTCAAAAAAAGAAACGCAAAAGAAATAATCAAAACACAAATATTAATCCTTTGGTTGTAGAAACTGCTGATGAACTCTTAGGAAATGAACAAACAGGTGAATTCCTATTTCTTAAGCGTTTAACCTGTCCATACCTTATAAATTTATCCAATTAGTTCATACACTAATGCTTACTTTACTTTTTCAGTTATGACTGAATTTGTAGAGGATAACATCTTTGTGTCGGTGAGGGAGTATTATTCCTACAAATTCCAAATAAGGGATAATGATGAGTCATACATCTTACGTTTTGGTCGGTTGTTACAGCAATTCGCTGTTGACATGTACGTTAAACTAGAGACACAACGTTTAGACTTTTATAGAGCACAACAAAAAGAAATAAGACAAGAATATTTACAAAGGATAGTTGATGCGATTGCATCTGGGGAAACAGATTCAGGGCAAATAGGCCAGCGCATTATACTGCCAGCAAGCTTTACTAATGGTCCTAGACATATGAGGCGAAAATACATGGATGCCATGGCATTGGTACAAAAATATGGTAAACCAGATTTGTTTTTAACAATAACTTGCAACACTAATTGGCCGGAGATAAAACAACACATGCTTAGTTCAGAAGAAACACAAAATAGACCCGACCTTATTGTGCGAGTTTTGCATGCTAAACTAGAAGAAATAAAGTCTGAAATGTTTAAAAAACATTGTTTCGGTGAGGTTGCAGCATATACATATGTGATTGAATATCAAAAAAGAGGATTACCACATGCACATTTTCTGCTTATATTAAAACCTAAATTTAAACTTTATAGACCTGTAGATTATGATAAACTTGTTTCAGCAGAAATACCTGATAAGAATCTACAACCTTACCTTTATGCATTGGTGGTTAACCATATGATGCATGGTCCATGTGGAGACCTTAACCCATCCAATGTATGTATGAAAACAAAAACTGGTTGTAGAAGCTCATATCCTAAAATATTTTGTGAAGAAACAACACAATCAAATGATGCTTATCCTAAATATAGGCGTCGAAATGATGGAAAGTTAGCCAAGGTTAGGGGCATTTATCTTGATAATAGATGGGTGGTTGTTTATCCACCTTATTTAGTTGCCAAATATGACTGCCATATCAATCTAGAAATCTGTTCAACCATTAAAGCAGTCAAATACATATACAAATACATATGTAAAGGTAACGACAAAATCCTTTATAGGGTGTCCGGAGAATGTAACAGTGAAACAATAGATGAGATCGAGCATTTCGTTTCAGGGCGTTGGGTTTCTGGGCCTGAAGCATTATGGAGAATTTTTAGGTTTCCAACAAGTGACATGAAACCTGCTATTGTTAGACTTCCTCTACAATTTGAAAATTATCAACCTCTTGTATTCAAAAGAAAACAAAAATTAACAGATGTATTAAACAATCCAATACAACGTAAAACAATGTTAACAGAGTTTTTTTATATGAATAAAACATCATTGAATGCAAAAAAATTAAACTGTACTTGCTGAATTTCCTGACCACTTTGTTTGGTTATCAAATGAGAAACGGTGGAAACTTAGGGAAAAAGGTGAATCAATAGGAAGGATAGTTAGTGCACATCCTTCCGAAGGAGAAAGATATTATATGAGAATGTTACTAAACAACATAAGATGCCCACAATCATATGACCACTTGCTGATTTATAATGAAATTAAAAGTAATTCTTTTAGGGAGGCTGCATTAAATCGTGGTTTATTACAAGATGATAATAGTCAAGAAATTTGCTTAGAAGAAGCTTCTCTTTTTAACATGCCATATGAATTAAGACGCCTTTTTGCTAGCATTCTTGTATATTCATGCCCAAATGATCCTAGAAAACTTGTGGCTACAGTTTGAAAACAACTTATCTGAAGATTACAACAGAAATAGTGAACTTACTTCACACGCAATTCGTATCAAGGTTTTGGAGCAAATTAATCAATTTCTTGAATCAATGGGTAAACATATAAGAAATTATGGCATAATAGATGAAACATTACTTTATGACAAGTCTAATGATTTAACTAAAGAACTCTTAACAGAGAAAAATATACAGGTGTCCCATAATGATTTACTATCGATACATAAATTAAATAAAAAACAGAAAGCAATTTTCAGCCTACTAATTCAAAGAATATATAATGGTGGAAATGGGGCCTTCTTTGTTGACGGCCCTAGTGGTACCGGGAAAACCTTTCTGTACGAGCACTCTTGGCAGAAATTCGATCCAAAGGTTATATAGCCTTAGCTACTGCTACCTCTGGGATTGCAGCTTCAATCCTACCAGGTGGTCGAACCGCACATTCACGGTTTAAAACTCCCTTAGATTACAAAGAAGGACCAACATGTGAAGTCAATAAACAAAGTGCCCTTGCTCATCTATTAAAGGAATGCAAACTAATTATTTGGGATGAAGCCCCCATGGCTATGCGTCATGATGTTGAAGCCTTAGATGATTTATTACAAGATCTAATGGAAACAACAAAAATATTTGGTGGAAAAATAGTTGTTTTCGGAGGAGGTTTTAGGCAAACATTACCTGTGGTTAAACAAGCAACAATGAATGAAACTATCCTTTCTTCAATTATCAGTTCAAGGTTGTGGTCAAAATCGGAAAAATTTCAACTTCTCGAGAATATGAGGGCTTTGCATGATCCTCGTCATGAGACTATTTACTCCAGATTGGTAATGGAAAACTTCAAGATAAATATAGTGCAGATGTCAGCCTCCCTATGTCAATAATCCTTGATATCCAAAATGAAGATAACGCTCTTGAAGAATTAATTAATGTGGTTTACCCCAACCTCAATACATGTTCAACAAATATATCTCAAAACATAAATAGGGCTTTGCTAACAACAAAAAATCAGTTTGTAGATGAAATAAACGAAGTTATAATACACAAATTCCAAGGCATAGAAACTGAATATTTAAGCTTTGACAATACATTAAATATTAATGATCATGGACAATATGAAGACATTATTAACAGTTTGACGCCAAACGGTTTGCCTCCTCATAAACTTGTTCTAAAAGTAAATGCACCAATAATCCTTTTAAGAAACCTAGATCCAACTGAAGGTTTATGCAACGGAACACGCCTGATTTGTAAAGCATTAAAAAGAAACATAATACATGCCGAAATTGTAGTGGGAGACTTTGCAGGGAAACAAGTCTTTATTAATAGAATTCCTTTACAACCTCCACGTGATGATCATTACCCAGTCCCATTTAAACGAACTCAATTTCCTATACGGTTGTGCTTTGCAATGACTATAAACAAGGCTCAAGGCCAAACACTAGATTTTGTAGGCATATATCTAAAAGAACCGGTGTTTTCACATGGTCAATTATATGTTGCGTTATCACGAGCCAAAACATCTGCTTGTGTTAAAGTTGTTATTAAGGATTCATGCTTTCAGTTTTTACCTGCAGGCCAAACAAAAAATGTTGTGTGCAAACATGTATTGTCAAACTACTGAATTGTTATAATATTGTTAAACACTTTATGTAGTCAAAAATATAATCCTAAAAGTTTCTACAACTACAACTATTGATAGTAAAATATTGTTAATAAACAATATATGAAATAACAGTTCTGACTATGTTTCATAGGCCATTATGTATTTCAGCATTCTTGTTTTGATACTTATATATTATTTTTAACATTTTCTTAGAAGCTTATCAAATTTTAACTTTACCTTGTGTTTCTTAACCCAAATAATATGATTTCCTTAACAATGACCAGCTATGTCAAGACAATACTATGATGCTGCGGAAATAATTCCAGAAAGCAAAAAATGGACAGTCATTGTTCAGGTTCTTGAAAGACATCTGGTACTTTACAAGAAGCTTGACTACTACCCCTTCCAAAAAAGATTTAGGCACTATGTCTTAACTGATATGAAGGTATGTTGTCTATTTTATATTTTAGCGAATTTCCTTTTATCCACACTTATATTAACCTTATGAACGAATCATCTTTATCTGATTCACTAAAATCAGGGAACAAAATTCACTGCTGTACTGTATGATAAAGATATTGAATTCTTTGAACGGTCCCTGCAACCCTTCAAAAGATATTCAATATCTAACGCTCTTGTATCTGCTGTTGCTCCTGAAAAATACCGTATTGAAGGCTTCAACTACTCATGGACAATCACTTACAAAACACCAGTTGACCTAATTGTTGACAATCAACCTCATGCGCTTCCATGCCGATACAATGTGTGCCCATTTTCAGAACTTTACAAGTTCGCAGGATCTGATGCCAATATTGGTAATTTCCATCTTTTTACACTGTACACAATGGTATAAAAAACTAAATCATAAACATTTTGTTCATGAATGATTAAGGCCAAATTATGGTCTATTGAAGCAACTTTTTTTTCTCTTTAAGATTTTACTTTTCTATTTGTACCTGTAACATCAAATTTATTTGTCTTGCTCTTAGCTATTAAAGCTTTGGTCGTTCATCGCTTTCCAATAATGGACATTGGAGTTACAAAGTGTGCTAAGGATTATATGGTGGTGAATGAAGAGTAAGTAACTTATGCACTTCAATCTTTAAACAATTTCTATGATACAGTCTTATACTCACATATTTTATGTTTCCTTTTCCTGCAAATATAGAGGAATACCTATGGTATTCAGACTTTGGAAAGACTTATTGGCAGATTACGACCCTAATGTTGATAACCTTGATAAAGGCCCAGTCACAATCATTGCCACAAATCTAGAAGTTAATACATTTCATGGTAAATTTACCGTATATTCTTACAACATGCTAAATAACAATATATACATCTTACTTTAATACCTATACTTTTGGCTTTAGCTTCAACGTTCAATACTTACTTGCTACAAGATCCACCATTGTCCCCAAATATGTGCTTAAAAAAGTGGTATGTAGTTTTTATTCACTTGTGCAACCATAAAATAGTTCATCGCCCTATATATTCGCTTTTTAGTTCCAGCATCCAAAAGTAACGATTTCAATGTCCTAGGTATGAGGATAATAAAGCAAAAATAAACAATTGGGTGAAAACAAAAGCTTACAAGGATGCTGGAAAGTTTTTTATCCATCCTGAACCAGAACAGATATTGGACATCAACACTGCTATGTCCACCATTAACACTGTAATATCTCGACCTTTCTTTTTAGATTTAATGCATGTTACACTTTCCCAGTTCTTTACTTACTTTTTATCAATTGTGCAGACAAAAACAGCGTGGGTGAAGGCTAAATTCAAATTCAATTACACACTTAATGCTCATAATCGTGGTCGTGTTCTAATTGCTCAAAAATAACAGAAGCAAACAATGAATGGAATTTAACATGTACGGGCTGCAACAAGCGCTCTCCGATGGATATCAGGTAATTAATAAGCATATACATTCCATTTTTGCCCCTACTTACTTTTGAACAAAACATGTTGTTCAGCTAAATTGTAACACATTTATTCTTTTCTACAGCATTAAACTTCCAGTTATTTTGTTTGATGAATCAAACAAATTCAACACCGTTATAAACTCACCTGATGCAGAAAAAATTTGCCCGTTTACCGCTGCCCAGCTACAACAAATATACGAAGAGGTATAATACTATCTTGCTAAAATAAATTTGATTATATATCCAATACTTATTTCAGACAGAACTTACAACATCCATGAACATCAAAATAGCTAAATCTTTTTCTTTAATACTTTCATAATGTTGTTTTTTGTTTACCTGTAGTTGTACAGGAATTTGAAATTTGTCCAATTCCTACATAATTAACTTAACCTTCATCCACTTTTACTAATTAGGTCCCTTTTATTTCTCACCAATACTCTACGTCTTACGTTCGCATTTTGTAGCTTCATAATAACCGATTTCCTTATTAGTGTCTTTTGTAATCAAGTCTGCTCTTACCATTTAACAATGAAATAAAATGACATAATCTGTCTATATTATTTCTCTTTTGTACTTATATCATTAATTTTATCAATTCCTGTGTTTCAAAATATTGTTTACCTGTCTTGCTGCCCGATATTCTTCCTCCATATTTTTTGTCTATTGAAGGATTTATAAAAAATTCAGAACTTCCTTCAATTTATGTGGACACACATTACTCACTGCACACCATAACAATTTAACATCTTAAACTTGTTAACTGATATTGCAGGGTCAAAAAGTCTTGGACCAGATTTCATTTGCAAGGGACAACACAGATGTTATCTGCTTCATTAAGTGGTATGACAAAAAAATAAATGGTGAACTTGTCAGAAGGTATCCTGTTCTGAAAATGTATACAGATGCAGAACTGAACACTTTGGCAGCAGAAAAACATAAAGGTCTCTCTGAACATGTTGATGTTTTGCCAGAACCTTCTGGACAGAAAAATGTTCTTGCTACTCAACAAACAAAAGAAGCTGTTGATCTACAAATGTTCACTCCAACCACGAAGAACGTCATTCAAGAAATTGCAATACAGACTGGCATTGGAGAAAACAGCAAAGAACATCCTACATCTGCAAAGCGCACAATTAATTTTGGAAGCGTTACTAATGAGGATCTTGAAGGGCTACACTTGGTTCCAGCTGCAGTTGAAGTTGAAGATATGTTGAAAAGTCCATCCAAGAAGGCTAAAGGCAAGGACAAAGTTGTTTAAGTTGCCTTCTTTTTATCCTTAAGAATTATCGTTTTGTTTATGTAATATACCTCAGCTGAAGGCTTAGCTACTACTTATTTTGAATTTTGCTTTTGAAGCCATCACATTCTTTACTAAAAGAAGTTGATGGAGTTCTGATAACTTGTTCAACTTGTTATCAGTCCCCAGGCTGCTATTTCAAGACTTTTATGAACTTTTATGTACAGTAAATAATTCTAATGTCTTACCAAAAAACTTTGCCCCATTTTCCTTCATTATATGGTTCTTTAACTATTTGCAAATCTGGTTCAATTGAAACTTAGGCAGTCGCATGTATTTTTACAAAACCATTTGTTTAAAGCCTGATATTCTTTTCTGTTTTTTTTAGCTGTTTATTGGCTATATAACTGCTATTCTGCTTGTGTTTAGCTACTGTTAGCATGTTGGAGCTAAGTTTACCTTCTCCTTTTATTTTTTACCTGCTTTCCTCATTTTTAGCTGTTGAGCCTTGATCATCATACACTTGTTATTAAAGCTGGTTTATTTACCTCCTCATGAACACTCAGTCAGGTTTTAACCTTACATTTGTGATGAAACTTATATTTCTTCTGTTTCCACCTGTAAAACCCCTCCTTAGCTGTTTCTGGATCCCAAAAATTCTACAAATTGTTTCAAATATCATTATTCAAAGGGCCTTGCGTTGCAAGGCTAAACCCCACTAGTGATTATTTATAGAAAGGGAGTTGCTGGTTTCTTTTTTCTTCCTGAACGGGAGTTGCTGGTTCTTTTAAGTTGCTAATTGTTTCAGGTTAGTTGGTTGGCATCAAATCAAATAATATATCAAAAAAATAAATAAATAAATAAAATTTGTAACTACTTGATTTTAAGTCAATATATCCCGACTTAAAAGACCCCCATGTGAAACATAAATTTCGTCATGAAAGTGTTCAATATATATAACCTGACATTTAAACATGTAAAAGAGTAATTTACAAAGATACAGCATCATTTAGAAAATTTTACTATAATACAATCATTATATAAAGGTTGTATTAAATAGTATACATTACAACCATTTATTTTTAATCTCTTATACACGATAAAAATATATTAGGTGAAAGAGAGTAAAAATGAAATAGGCTCTAAAGTATATGTCATTTGATAAAAAAATTCTACAACCGTTGCACAATCATTTACATTTCTCAAACCCGCGTATCATGTATCCTCGTATATGTACCCGTGAATCCTTATCCGTCACAACCAAAGATATACATATACAGAAATTTGGATGCAATCTCCACAATATCCTTATATTGTCAACATGTACACATCTTGATTACAATGAAAAAAATCAAAAAAATCAAAAAAATCAAAAGCATACGACCAAAACCCAGTATGCTTACTCATTTGATTATTTGCAGAAGCTTATGAACAAAAACCAATTATTCAACTTTGACATTTTCGTCCCCCAATTTATCCCACAACTTAATTTCAATCCCCGATTGATCCGATTTACCATAATTTCCTCGAAATACCAATATACCATGTTTAATTTCACACACACATATATATCATGGAGATGGAGAATCATCATTATTGTAGTCGTTTCTTGCATACCTAAGTTCCAAAGAAATCTGTCTTTCGATTCGAAGCTGTTGATAGAAATTAGCTATGAACATTTCTGCTCTTTTATCAATATCATCTTCAAAAGGTGAGCTCATAGTTCTCCGAAGCGTAATCGAACCAGAACCCGAACCAGAACCCGAACCGTTTGAATAATCTGGATCATCCATGAATCCTCTCAATCCGGGCCTGTCATTAAAGCTCACCCTCCTCTTTACTGGTGATGAAGTAGTTTTGAAGATAGAAGCCAGTTTCAATTTGTTGAGATCGAAATTCAGTAAAAATCTGATTTTATTTACAGCATTCTTCAAACGGCTTAACCAGCCGCCTCCCATCTTTTAGCTATACAAATAAATTATACCAACAATTTTTGGGAAGAAGAAAAAATTTGTTTTTGTTTTTTTTTTTTTGTTTGAAAAAATGTTTGAGATGTGAATAATAATAATTAATAAAGGAGGGTATATATAGAAAGAGAGAGAGAGTGTGTGTGATGGGATTTTCTTTAAAAATAAGTAGCTAGAGATTTGGAGGAAACTACTTGGCAATTATTAAACAATAAAGAATGCGTGATGGGAAAAGTATTACCGTGTTCCTGTAGTAGGAGTATGAAAAAATTGAAAATAATGGAGATTTTTAGAGGTATAATATTTTAAATACAGTGGTAAAAAAAAAAAATAATACGTGCATATGAAAAAGAATAATTGATAGTTTTAGTTGATGGGGAAATTTGTATAAATAAACGTTTATAAACGAAACGGAAATGACTGTTGAATAACCTTCGATTTACATAATCTATAAAACTCTAAAACCACAATTTGAATTGGGACTCAACATTTTATTATTATATTTCAGATTATATTGGTTGACTTTGTAAACCAATAGTTTAAGGTACCCAATCTATTTTTATTTTCCTTTAGGAATATTTAAATATGAAACTTTCTCAGTACATTTATTTATTTATTTATTTTTTGGAAACATTTCTCAATACATGCTAACTAGTTGAATTAGAATAATAAACATAGGGGGTTGTGTCGTGTTTGTGAGTCTGTGACTACGGGCAGTTGACGTTGGAATTTGGCAAGTAGTTGACCCGTGCATTATTTTGATATTACTTTACATAATTTCATTTCAATACATATATTTTTACAGATACAAAATATATTCGTACACGCTTTTTATTTTTATTACGAGGACTCTAATCCGAAATGTTCGGACTAAGGCCACCGTAATTACCATTTGATCAATGTCATGTTGGCTCATTTATTAATTTATTAATTATATATCTTATGAATAATGAATGATGATTTGTTTATTTGTATGAGTTATATCTATTAATCAATAACTAATAATTGTAGATAATTGTAGCAGACTTATGCAATGATTCCATCATCCCATTACATAAAGACAGTGAGGGATACTTAATTGCTAAGGAAGCAAAAACTATCTGTTACATATATATTAATAATGTATGAGATTTGATTAGAAAACTTCAAATATTTTCTAATAAAATAAGTACATCAATATCATTAACATAGCGTATTGAAAATGGTAAAGCCTTGACTCAAGAAGAAATGGTAAACTACCGGCCTATTTACGGTATATATATAAGTTTTTCATAAACAAAAGCTGCACAATGTACATCGGTTTAGTGGTGAGGTAGACTATAATTTGGTGTAGAAACCAATGTTCGAACCCTGGTCGGGGCCCAAAAAAAAAAAAAAAAAGAAGCTGATATATAACCCACGTGTTTAAATAGTTCCCTCGGTTGACCACTTCAACAAGTTACAGGTTTACAGCTTAATACTTGGGCCTTGGCAACCAAGTTTTAGCTAATTTCATGAGTGTTGATTAAGAAATTAAGTGGGTAAGAATACGGTTTATATGTTTTGGTTTTGGTTCGGTTCACTTGACGAGAGCATTTTACCAACAAGATATTGGCCTCTTGATAAACACCAGGCCATAACCAGTTAGTGACCGGATTCGAGTCCCGCTTGGGTCGAAAAAAAGATGCGTGTGCATTGTATATTTCGATTCCATTAAAAAAAATTGTTTTATAAGATTGTGGTAAGCTAACCATAAATGAACTGAGAACCGGATTGAATGAATGAACAAATCGTTTACAATCGAGTTGAAATTGTAACTGAACATTTTCTAATCAACAAAGAATATGACTAGGCTTTTGACTTTTAGACTCACAAGCGTTAGCTCTTAACTCTTAGTAATTTTGAATCATGGCTCTTTGTTGTCTCAAGTCTGGCGAACCTTCTCACATAACTTGCATTTTTTTTTTTTTCTCAAAATTTTTTTTATGTAATCTATCTATTCAATATAAGCATTTATATTTTTCTTTGAATCCAACTTTTACCTTCTATGACTTTATCTTCTGATTAGTACCCTCTCTTAAAAACGTTGCCGGGGTTGAAGACAATGTTTGTTTAATCAACAAAGAATATGATACGGCTTTTTGACGCCTACGGCTTTTAGGTCTGGATCATGAGGCTTTTAGCCTGTGGCTCTTTTTTGTCGAAATATATTTTCAATTTTTAGTGATAACTGCAAACATGCCTTACCATTTGCACCGTCCAACGGAGGATCTATCTTCATTGTTTCACCTAAAAAAGGATGGAGATAGAATGGCTGTCAAAAAATATCATTGAATCTATATGTGAGATATTTATTCATAAAAACTAAGACAAAGGGTTTTTTTTTTACGTAGGGATACTTGATCCACTCCATGAAAGTTATCTGAGAAGGTTCGACAGACTTGAGACAAAAAAGAGTCACAAGCCTAAAAATCAAGAGCTATGAGCCAAAAGACCCAAGAGCCAAGAACTAAAGGTAGTGTGCCTAAGAGTCAAAAGCCAAATCAATCTTCTACGTTGATTAGACAAACATTGCCTCAAAAAACCTGGTAATTTTTATGGAGGGTATAAGAGCAAACTAATTCTAATGAGATAAAGATGATATCAAATTAGGGATATGATAGAGTTTAGTTCAAATAACTCATTTCAAGTGATATTTATCTTTAAGTTAAATTATTTTGAATTCAATTTATATCTTATTTATCTCCAATATATAGGAGAACATTGTATCTTTTTATCAATTCAATTCAACATCAGTTCTGAGTCTTTTTCTTACGTCCGCGTATTCTGGTTTTTCTTCACGTTTATATTTGAAATAAACCTTGATATAATAATTATTTTTTTGAGGAAAACCAACATATATTAATAAGGAAAATCCACCAAAGAAACAGAGATTACATCATTCGAGGGATGAGCATCCCAGGAGATAGACCCCTCAGATGCTACAACATGCCTAGCAAGAAGGTGCGCTGGGACATTACCGGATCGTTTAACAGAAGTAAATTGACAGGAAGTAAAGGAAGCCGAAGCTAAGATCCAGTCCCGATCTAGGCAACCAAGAACAGATAAATCTTCTGACGGACGAGATAAGGCCAGAAAGAGCCACCAAAACCGCACGCATCTCCAGCTGTTCCGGTGCGTCACCCGGATCAATGTGAAAAGAAAAGGCTGCCCAATAGACCCCACAGAATCTATGAAGATCAGCCCTGATGTGTATGAATATTATCACCACCTATGAGTCCCGGAAACAGCCTATCTGGACCACCAAGTCGGATAAAGGCCATGGCCATAGTGTTCGCGACTCCAAGCAAGTCAGGGTCGCCTCAGTCAGGTCCGCGCCTAGAGCACTCAAACTTATAAGGTCACTAGAGGCTCGGGGGGGCGACCTGCGACCTGGATAATAGATCCATAAAAGATCGCACAAGGCTTAAAGGGAAGCAACGAAAGACAAGGGTGATACAGGACGATAAAACAGGCAACCTTGTATGTAGCGACCTACGCGACCACATGGGACGTCGCCAAGATATTCAACCCACTTGTCTAGATATTTAGTTTACTTAACTACTAAGATATCTTATACTTACATGTCTAACTTAGCCCCTAAGCTTCCCTCCTACTATAAAAAGAGGGCTTGTGTAACCACAAAATATATTCTAATAGCAAAAAAGAGAACCATACTCTGCGAAAACCTTCTCTCTCAGGCATTCATCCTCTCCAACGTAGCACCGCCGAGCACCGCCGGCCTTATACACTAAATAAGCCAGATATCCGTTCAACTTACACCGCTGAGCCTTCGTGATAATAAACCGTATTATCAAGCCCGATACCCAATATTTCATCCGCCACCGAAGCATCTGTGTTACACTTCCAGGTCCCCGAGGGCGGCGGAGTCCAAAGAGCCGGATGTGGAATCCCCTCCGCCACGTTAGTGTTGAAATAGTGTCCTAAACCCCAATCGGGTTGGACCGGATCCGACCGGGTCGGATCATTTATACTATTTCCTTATGTTTTTACATATATTGATGTTGAATAGGTGTCCTAAACCCAATCAGGTTGGACCGGATCCGACCGGGTTGGGTCGTTTACAGTCTATTTTAGTTCGTGTTATAACTTTATTATGATTAATAAAAGCACTTATGTTATTATATATTGTTTATCTTCATGTTATTTGTTGTATATATATAGTAACTTCCCTAGTGACAAACTGTGATAGAGAAACCATGATAGTGATTATGCTTGATGAGATCTCTAATCACTTTAATAAGTTTGATACTTAAATGTCTCTAGTCTTATGCACTGTCAAATGGGACATTGATAGTATAATTAGACTAGCACGTATTGGATGTCTTCTGTCTTATAGAAGGTAGGGATAGATCTCATCTATCGAATTGTAGAAACACTTGGACTGTACGTGGACGTGTATTAGAGAAAGCGTACGTTAGACTGACCCACTTACATTAAATGTCACACTATGTGGCGGTTGGGTAATTATCCTTTAGACCGGAGTCTTCATGGCATCATGGTGTGGATTGTCATGCTTTGACACTATTAAGGTTTCCCCTATCCACGGGGCGATCATGCGGTAGTGATTGGGTGTGATATTGATGTTAGGTGTTATGCCCGAAATACAATTTTTGTAATTGTTTTATTTAATGAATGAATTGACATTATTATTCATATTTATTATTATCATATTCACTGATGTGCAAATAGTATTTACACTACAGAAAACCCAAAAGTATATCGTTTATGTAATCACTTAACTCAGTGTATGAGATGTACACGGGAGGATTGAGTTAGTGAAGATGTACTTAAAATACAATTAGCCCGTAGTGAAGTTAATCGAGAGTATCGGGTCTCTCCTCTAACGTGCTATTAATGCGGCCAGAACACAATAGGTGTGATTGTCTTATCCGGACTTTCGGTTAAGAGAACCTAGTGGGGCATTTATATATGATAGATGTTCACGGATTTATCTAATGCAAATAAACAAGTAATAATATTTATAAATCCGATATACCTCAAGTGCAAGGATCGTAGTAAAGAGGTTGATACCGGGTCGATCTTACGGGGAATCGGGGTTGTGAATTCTAGGTTTTATTTCTAACCTAACTATGTCACGATTACTATTGAAGAGATACTAAAAACAAAACAGTGAATAACTAACAAGAAAGATAACAAACATAAGCTGGACAGAAGATCAAGATCTAAAGCCATGAAAATAAAGTTGCGAACCAATTAAACTAAATCTAATCCTAATATGCAATAAAAAAGACTAACTAAGCTAAACAATTCAAGTTCAAGGGATTTTGATCAATAAGTTACGAACGAACAAGCAATTGATCCACCTATCCTACAACATTCAATCTCAATTCAGGTTATCTCGTGATTTCTAACCAAGTTGTGATTCACCTAATCAAAGGTATAAACTCCTAATTTCTTAGAAAAGTTCGTTTCTTAATCTTCTATCTCTCAATTTTAAAGATTATTACTTTCAAAGCAAAGGTGTAAGATTTCTCAATCTAGTTATCTAGAAGTTCAACCTAATTAATTCTCGTTATTTTATAGGTTAAAAATCTAATCTTTATCATATTGATTCTAGGGGTTCGATTATGATTTTCATCCAAATCAAACAAACAATCAATCATGCAATAATCTATCGATATAATTGCAATAAACAATGATAAACGATAATAAAGATACAACTTTGGATAAAATACTCACAAGACAATCCTGAAACGAAATCAAAGTGTTGGTAGAACGGCTTCACAACGCTTGTTCAAGGGAGGTCTAGCCTCTCAACATCCTCTTTGAAACTCGAATTTGCTTGAATAAAAGTGCATAAAAAGTATTTGAATAAAAACTGATTGTAAACTAAGGAAAAACGCAGCTGAGCCGCCCCTAGGGTTTAGGGTTCGAATGTATGATGATTTATGTGGAGAAAACCGCAGCTATTTATAGATTTTCAAGTCGGTTCTGCTAAGTCGGCGGCTGGACGCCCGTCTGGATGAGTGGACCCAGCCTTCAGTGCAAACTTCGAATCGGGCCGAGTCATGGCCAGACGCCCGTTCTTCTTTATTTTAGACGCTCGTCCATCGAAATTTGGAGAACTCTGAATCAAATATTCCATCATGGACGCCCGTCCAAACTCTCAAACGCCCGTCCACTGGACGCTAGTTCTGAACGCTCGTTCAGAGTGACTTCAACTTCGATTTTCATCTCTATCTCTTTTTCTTCATACAAATTCGATCCTTGACATCTTTTAATCCTCTTTTGAACCAATTTCGTGTATCTACAAGGTAATCAAAACATCGCAAAAATGTAATATCATTCAAATCAACATAAAATCATCAATAAAACACATAAAGTAACCAATTTTGCGATTAAACCGTTTAAAAACTCATTCGCTCAATAAATCAATTAAACACCTAATTTCTATGCGAATTATACGAATATGGAGGAAATTGTTACAAAATATAACGTTATAAATCATATAAAATTACCCTTAACAATAGATATATCATATAGGGTTGGACCGATTTGATTAGAGTTCACGATATAATTCCGTAATCGAGAAGTCTTATCGAATCAATCGATGATCATATTTATGGATATATCTTAATCCTGAGGTGATCACAGTCAACTGCTTGAATCAGTATGAGGTTTGACTTGACGATTAAGGATTACACTGAGTCTGTGATCTGAATTACCCCATCTTGGCATTGTCTTTGGATTGAGTGAATAGTGCGTGTTATCACAGATATGGAATCCATTCCTTCCATTTCTGGAATTAGATAGACAGTTCCCTTATTTGTTAATCCTAGAAACTGATCGATCCATGGAGTACATATTACACTGATTAGCTACCAGTGAGTTGTATGAATTAATTGATCACTAGGGGTTAATGGTAAATAAGGATAAGAGGTTCGAAAAAGGGTTAACGGTAACTTCCCGATTTAGAATGAGCGGTCTATGGAGGATTAATCCATATGTAATGATTATATCAATGGACGCTTATTATCATTCTCGTGAGGAGATAAGTATAATCTTATAATCGGAGGAGTGCAGTCACGGGATTATGGTGGCATATTCCTGTGATTGATTTATCGAATATAATTATTCTGTTCGTAAGATAATTATTTATTGGATTTATCGGAGCGGCTGATTATTAGTCCATGGTCCCCGACGTGCCTCCAATATAGCATAGCTATTCTCGGACGTTGAATCACAATAATATTAATTTAGTTCTTATTAGAATTTAATTAAAATGATATGTGAATTAATTGTTTAGTGGACTATTAAATTAGTTGGGCTAAATAATTAAATATGTGAAAAAGACATTATTCATAATCTTGGCAAAATTAGTGTTATGGCCGAAATTATTATTGACTAGGTCAAGAATGATGAATTTCGACCCAAGCATTGTTTTATGGAACAAGAAATTGTTTTCTTGTGAATTAATAAGACATGTGCACAAAATATTTATTGGATAAATATTTATGGTAAGAAATAAAGATAAAGATTAATCTAGATTTGTTCTAGGATATTCTAGGATTATCTTTTATTTATTGGATTTATTTATTTGAAAAATAAAATCCTTGGAGGACAATGATTACTCTCATATATAAAGAGAGTTCTCTCAAGCCTTACACACTAGTTAATTTCGAATTCTACCTCTTAGAGAGGAGAAGGAAAATTTCGGCCAAGGGGTATAAGGGGGAAAATCTTGGAGGTTTTCTGGGTAGCATTTCGGAAGGATTCGAGACGAGGATTTCCTTCCACCGGGAGTTGCTCGGATCACACGTGCGGAAGATCGTGGTGCTCTTCACACTATCCTTTGATCTTCATATTACGGTTCTTCTACTTGGATTTTGAGATCCAAGATGTATGTTCTACAACCCCCTTGTAGAGTAGATCTAGTTATTTTATTACGTGTAAATTATAGATCTAGATCCTTAAATCGCTTCCGTTGCAGATGGTATTACTAATAGTGGTATCAGTCGCCATGGTGATCTATATTTATACGTATATAATATTAGATTTAGGAGTGGAAATTGCATTGTTTTTTTTTGTTTTTAAAATTCGAAAATCATGATGATGAATGCTTTGATATGTTGTGGTTGAAGAGATGGATTGGGGTTGGTATTGTTTACTCGTTAGATCTATTGTAAACTCATATAAATTCGTTTATATGAGTATAGGAAATTTTGTAATTTTAGTTTCCTAGAAGTAGATCTGTTTTGTCTATGTTCGTTTTTTGTTTATTCCCGGAGATTGAGCCGTGGAAACGACAATCCCTCCGGTCAGAATGAAGAATAAAAGTTGATGATCAATCTCTAAAAATTTGGTGTCGATCGGAATCCGTCTCGATATCAGATCAGTGCAATAAAGTTAATGCTGTAACATAAAAGCACAGCAGCCGTAAAAAACCTAGCTGTGAGTTCGTCGAATTTCTGGAAGAGTTTGGAACGTTGAAACATTGATCCGACCGTTCATATTGACCATCATGGAGTTATAAACAAGCCCTAAAAATTTCTGGTCGATCGGGTTTTGTCTCGATGCCCGATCGCCCCCGGAAGACATCTTGTTGTGCCGCAGATTATAAGCAGATCGCGCATAGCTTGGATAAGCTTTTGTCGCCTGCGGGCAAGGAGGCCATGAAAAAGTCAGTTTTGCAAACTATCCCTACTTTCATAATGCAGTGCTTTAAAGTCCCGGTCACGTTGGTTCGAGAGCTAGAGCGTTACATTCGGGGTTTTTTCTGGGGAGTTACTGAGGATAAACTAAAGGTTCACTGGTGGAGTTGGGATGTCTGTTGTCTGCCGAAGAACTTGGGAGGTTTGGGGTTTCGTGATGTTGAGGCCTTTAATCTAGCTTTATTGGCAAGCAGGTCTGGCGACTGCTGCAACACCCTACGACCCTAGTCAGTCGGGTTCTTAATGCAAAATATCACATGGGATGACAGTTATCGCTGTAAGTTTAGGGTGGTGCCCCTCATTTCTCTGAAGGAGCTTGTTGGAAGAACGGGACCTGTTGATAACGGGATTGCTTTGTGGTGGATAGTGATGGGCCGCTTTCGGTTTTCGTCTTTCATGATGTGTGGTTTTCAGGCCTCCATCTTTCCGCATCATGCATGCCTCTCACTCCTCGCCGACAAATATGCGGTACATGATCTCTTCCTATTAATATTTCTTGTTTTTCATCCTTAATTCAATTACCTTTAGATTAAACAGCCCAGATTTTGTACCCGACGGATTTTGTTTCATCAATTAGCGTTAGAAGAAGGACCTTCTACTAGTGATTGGTTAAGGTTGTTTTAAATACCATCTAAAAACGAAGATGTGCAAGCAAAAAGCTGCTGAAAACGCCCAGAACGCCCCCAACAATGGCACTGAGGAAGAAAACGACGTGGATTTAGAGGACCCCACGCAACAATAAGAGGATCTAGATATTGTTACCCTTCGATGTGGATTCATCTACGACCTAATTCAAAATTGTTATCCCCTGGATATGGCCTGGTGATGAGCGGGTGATGTGGTGTAATGATTTGCTATATCTAGCCGGAGGGTGGGGGTTCGAGTCCCGTAAGCTAGTACGCCATTTCGAGAAGAGATATCTAACGCAGCCTTCATCCTCGAGATACTAAGTCTCCCATGATTAACCTCTCCTCGTATTCCTGTGGGATCGGAGACGAAAAGACTCTTACGGTTAGGGTTTAACCGTTTTTTCCTAATTCAAAATTGTTCGGTTAAAAAGTGAAAGGATCTTGTGTCAAAAAAAAAAAAAAAAAAAAAAAAAAAAAAAAGTGAAAGGATCTAGAAAAAGTCGAAACAAACCACTTTTGGTTGGATCGGGATTTTGAAAATATATTTTTAAAAAAAATACTACTGTCATGGCCTACCGACTACCGAGCATCTGATTCTGACCTACATATTTTTCTCCAGCCGCCCCAGAGCTGCTCTCTGAGCCTTGTCCCTGTTCTATAGCCGGTCGCTGCTTGCCGGCGGCGATCGTTCATCTCCTTCAATTTCCCCGGTCGAAGGGTAACGAGTTTCATCTTACTATACGGTTTTAATTGAAATTTCGTTCTGTATATGAGAGCTTCTTAGTCCTCCTCTCGCGGTGAAAAAGGGAATCAGACGTAGCGATACATTTTCCTTCGTTTTGATTCCGGCTGAGCATTTAACTGCTATATTCTACTTGCTTTTGCTATAGATTTGTTTGTAGCTTATTTTCATGAAAATTTTGATCATAATTTATTTTTGCGGTTAGCTTAAGACGTTTATTACCTTCTGTACATTATTCTTTTTTCCTCTGTTTTTTCTTGTGTCGACAGTTTTTTCACCAGTTGAAGAGATGGCCAAAGGTCCAGCTCCATTTTCAGATATTGGGAAACGCGCTAGAGGTAATTTTGTGACAATGCGATGAAGTCATTATTATGGATTGTTTATTGCGTTGTTTCCTTTGTTTTGATGCATATTGTTAACCTGGTTATATGGTGTTGCTATGCTGATAATGAGCGACGTGCCTATATAGTGCATAATTCTGATTAATGTTGCTTTTATGGATAGAATAACTTCCATGCGTCATTCTTTTGGAATTCGGATGCACATCCTCCTTGGTGCATTCTCATGTACTTTCATGGGCACATATAATTATCTGAATTACAATATTTGAGGCCTGTTATTGTGTTTGACGTATGAAAGGGAGTTTCTTGTCAAAATCTAATGATCATTTATGTGTCTGTAGAAGGAAGAACGAACGGTATGATAGTATCTTTTACACGTTCCCTGTGATTAGATTTTGTATATAATCTCGATTATTGTACAATGCTAAGTAGTGACGACAGTCACTTATAGTTCTTTTATGTAGTCATCACATGATATTCCTTTGGTGTTTGTTTCAAAAAAACGGTTAAACCCTAACCGACACCGTGAGGGTCCCCTCGCCCCCGATCCCACAGGAATGCGAGGAGAGGTTAATCAGGTAACCTAGAGCTTACAAGTCAAGGGCTGCCTTAGACCACTGATCAAGATTTTTATCATTGGAAATCAACCCTTTACGGGAATCGAACCTCGACCTCCAAACATGGTCGGGCTGTCATTATAACACCCAACCTTTGGTGTTTGTTTCAATATCCTATGTTAGGCTGTCATTCTAGTTGTCTTTATGTTTTTGAGCTCTCTGGCTCTTTGAATTCTGCTTCCTGTATTTAAAGTGATCAAGAATAGAATGTAGCTTGTGGAAAGCTAAAGGTTAATTGCATCAAATAACTCAAAATTACTGTGGCTGAACTTTGAAGAATAATGATAAAAAAAAGCATTTGTAGTGTATAATTTGAAATGATAGAGGATGGGGGGTTTCTTAATGTGTTTGGCACCTTATTGTGCTTTTGTGCCATACTTAACTACGACACTACATCAGTTTTGCTTCCTTTTAATAAGTTTATATTTTTAATGGTTATGTTAGATTCACATCGTTCTCATGTGCTTGTTGTTCATATTTTTTCAGATCTTTTGACAAGAGACTACTGTGATGTTCAGAAGATTTCAATAGCGATCCCCAGTACCACTGGCATGGTACTTTTCGAATTCATTTCTGATTTGCTCATTAATTCAATTTATTTTAGTAGTTGAATCTCCAAGATATGGCTGTCTATATATCTGTTGGTAAATCGTGAAACTCTATGCTTCTAATAGATGTCCCTGGGTGTAAAAGCCACTAAAATTTTACAGTGACTAAAAAGAAAACCGAAATACTCTGTTATTGCTGGCAATTGCAAGTCACACCAGTACTTGTTTCTAATCTATGACACAATTTTTTATCAATTAGCCGCATTGCATGGCTTTAACAATATAATTAATGAGATTGAAGACTGCAATGAGGGATCAAGATATGTGTGAAATGATCACAAGGAAACGTGAAGGGCTAAAAAACATTTCTTAGGAATTGAAGTCCATCCTGACCTTTATAACATTTTGCTTGTCCGGCGGAAACTAAGACTAGAAAATATTGCTACTGTTGATTCACATATGGCAATTACAACTTTATATGTTAAGGAACTGAAATGCATAACATAAGGTTTTTGTGGCGATCTATTGAAGGACGAACATTCACGATATATTCATTATAGTGTGTACCAAGGACATAGTGGGGATTTATTGGTTTATCTTTCTCATGAAATATACTTTTCTGTTTTACTTTTGTCTGCTTCTTTCTTTTCAATAAAATTTGGTAAGCTTTTTGCAATGTTTTTAGTGATGAAATTCAGTTTTGTTGAGCTTACGTTGAGTGTCAATGGGCCATCTTGCAGGGAATTACAGCTTCTGGCATAAAGAAAAATGATATATTTTTTGGTGATATCGGTACAAAGTTTATAAGCGGGAATACCACAGTTGATGTAAAAGTTGATACCCATTCTACTGTAAGTTGATCACCACTATTATTTTGTTTAATGGTTATATTATTTCTGGTGAATCGCTCTCACGTCTGCGGAAACCATTCCTTTTCAGATCTCTACCAAGGTAACTGTTGATAATATCCTATCATCCACAAAAGCAGCTGTTAGCTTCAACATTCCAGACCACAAATCAGGAAAGGTTTGTAGTTTTAACTTAAAGATAAAGCAACTATTGGTCCATTATGTTTCATGAATTTTTCAAATATACCCCCATTGTTTAAACATGATACATTTGGTCCCTCTTCTGTGTAAATCAGTAGCTTTTTTTAGTCCTTTGTGCCACGGATCGGTTGATTATTGACTGAATTTGCTTAAAACCTTCAAATGCTATGCCTACACGTGACACAATGGACTAAAAATTTATCTATTTTACAAAGAAAGAAGAGGGACCAAATATGGCAAGTTGAAACATCATTGGGAAAATTGTAAAAACCGTGATTACGCTCTTAGCACAATTTTTCAGTTGAAAAATTTTAGGGCATTTTTTTTTACACGGTTTCAGTTGTAAACTACTAAATCAATTCTTGTTACCTCTTCATGTGTCAGCTTGAAGTACAATATCTTCATCCTCATGCAGTCGTGAATTCTAATATCGGGTTGAACCCGTTTCCTCATTTGGATCTTTCCGGTACACTTGGCACCAAGAATTTAGCTCTTGGTGGAGAAATCGGATTCGATACTGCTTCTTCATCTTTCACAAAATACAATGCCGGGATTAGTTTCAACCAGCCAGATTTTTCTGCTGCTTTAATATTGACAGACAAAGGACAAGCATTGAAGGCATCATATGTGCATTCAGTTAATAACCCGAGCGTAACGGAAGTTGGAGCCGAGATGATTCACAGATTCTCGAATTTCGAGAACAGCTTTAGCATTGGAAGCCTTCATAGGGTTGATCCTCAAACTGTTGTCAAAACAAGAATCTCTGATAATGGACAGGTTGCAATGCTTTGCCAAAGGGAGTGGAGACCTAAATCTCTTGTGACTTTGTCTGCTGAGTACGACTCCAAAATGCTTCACAAATCACCCAAACTAGGTCTTGCTTTAGCTATAAAACCGTGATTTTTTTATTTTATTTTTTTATTTTATATTATCGTTCGTATACGTATCCAAGAAGTCTATGGAAGTTTACGTTTTTATTTTGCACGTATAAGATCTTTTTTACTAGTACCCTTCTCTGACACCGATGATCAAGCCATGGGTGTAATTCTGACCCGCGAGTTAATGGTCATGGCGGTTGGTTCAGAGGATGGAACAGGTGATAATTTCCTCTTTTGGTGAATCATATACAATTCTTGTGGTTAGAATGTTGTTGGATTTGTTTAGCATTTCTTTTATTGGAAACATAACCAATTTGGTTTAATGTCATTTGTAATTAGTAAGAAAATTTTGCTGGACAGCTTAGAAAATGGTTGTATTCATTTTGCTTGGAATGGCAGAGGGTTCAGTTGACAGAAATCATTTTCGCTTTCTTCCCGCATCACTACTCTCTTTAAACGCCTGTTATGATACCCCTAATATACTTGTGAAATGAGCATGACACGACTTTATACACGTGACATTTATCAGGATTTGGACGGAATGACAATGGTCGCCTAAGCTAATGGACCGATGCGGGTTCAGTTTAATATTGGGCTTTGTACGTCAGACGATTTCAACGGAACAAATCACCATTTTTATCATTATATCGACATGACACAGGTCATCCACATTAGTGGATCTAGAAATTTTGTTCAGTAGGGTCTGTAATTATTTTTTGAATTAATTTTTCTTTCACGGGGTCCAAAGTTTTTCTATAGGTAAAACATAGAGTTTTCTTATTTTTTGTGTGGTCCGCAGACCCCATATTGGAACACTTGCATCCGCCACGGGTCATCCCCTATTTGATATAGTGCATGTCATCCTCTGTCTTCTATGGTTGGTTCGACATAAGACATATACAACTTTGTAGATCCGACATGTTGCATGTTCACTTCGTCCTCTTACACTCATCTACGTGCATGTCATCTCCGCGCGCCCTCAAACAACAATTGCACATTAACCCACGTTCTCATAACTACTTCATGTGCTCTATGACTGCCTCTTAAACGGCTCCATGTCATCAACCACGTCTTCAATGGGGCAGCGCACTCAGCTTTCCCAAGAGGAAGACTATAAATAGATCACCATCCTTATTGTCAGAATTCACGTTTAACTCGATCCCACAATTACGATACGTGGCGGTTATTACCGATACAACTATAACTCACCGACAAAACCATTAATTATTGGATTATCATTTTGAGGCACCAACTACACGTAAATAGATCCATATTATTTGGTGACAATTTCAGACATATAGTCAACATAAAATCACATTCCATATAAAATAGGGACAAAAATGTTCCCACTAATAATTTTGAATTAATTTGTTAAGGACCTGATTGTGAGAAACTAAAAAGTACAGGGATAAAATCCGTAATTCTTACCATTAACTCTCCTCACACATCTCACACCTCTATCTACAGCACCGCAAGCACAGCTTCTATTCCGATCACCGACCAATACATTCCGTTGCCGCAACCGCCACTACCTGATTTTCAAATCGATTCGCCGCCGGAGATCGTCGACGATTCAAGAAAATGTCACACGATCCCTACAGCGACACCGCACCCTTGCATCCCACCTCCCAATCGGACATCGACGAGATAGAAAATCTCATCAATTCCCAACCCTATCCTTCCTCCGTACCGGCAGCTCGTCCTCCCTCTCCTCCACGGACAATCCCCATCTCCTCTCCGGCTCTTCCCCCTCCTGCTCCGCCAATTTCCTCTGTTCCAAAGCCCGTCCCTGTTCCTCCTGCCATTGTCCCAATTTCTACAGTTCCTACTAATCAGTCTTCTCGCTCTAATGGCGCTGCTCCTTCTACGAATATCGCTGTTTCAGGGTTTGGTCCTACGCCTAATACGCTGACGGAGCCTATATGGGATACGATCAAGCGGGATCTGTCTAGGATTGTGAGCAATTTGAAGTTGGTGGTTTTTCCTAATCCGTTTAGGGAGGATCCTGGGAAAGCGTTGAGGGATTGGGATTTGTGGGGTCCTTTCTTCTTCATTGTTTTCCTTGGACTTGTTCTCTCTTGGTCTGCCTCTGTTAAGAAGGTACTAAGTTCTTCATTCGATTCTGAAATAAACCACCTGTATTATTTCGCTTGTAGCCACCAAATTAGCTTATTTGCTGCTTATAATTGTCATCCAATTATCATACTGAAAACACCAACTAATTAATGGAGTGCTACATTTTTATTCATTAGATTACTAGGGTCATGTCCGATCCTCTGAAAGTGATTTAGTATTTTTAGTTGGCTGTATGCGGGCTGGTATCTCAACGTAGTTTTGCACTTTTAGTTTATCTGTAACAGGCTCGATTCTCTCGAGGTAATGTTAGCAGTAGTATCACAGAACATTACTGTATCTTATCTTATGTTGACTATAATTTGGATTTTGCTCTACTTGCCTAATCCTTTTAGATGTGTCGATTTCGTTATAATACATTTCATAATTCGCTTTAATTGTGGATATATTTTGAAGTTTTGGTGTATAAAACGTGGTCTCTGTTACTTAATGCTTCAGAAAGCAGCTTGATGAGTAGACAAGAATGAGTGAACTAGTACATGTGAAGAAATCTCACATGATAAGGGTGTGTTTTTTTTTTTTTTTTTTGATTACTTCCACTTTTTGCTAATTAAGCTTTGGGTTATAGTCTTCTTTACGTTTTCAAGCTCAATAGTTGGATGCACATTTGAATGTCATTGTCTTTCTTTTGTGCCATTTTGAGCTGCATGATTTATCACTATCATGCATTTGGTATCATGGATAAAGATCAAAATAAGAAAATATTATGCTAAAGGCATGACTATTGTTTGGTATTTCAAGCAGTACATGTGATATTCATGTTGACAAATAACTCTGGCTGGTATATATGTTAATTGTCCTATTCATGAGAAAGGGATTTGATGTTCAAGGCCATATTCTCCATTATGTCATAGATACTCATGGATTATGCCTGTTTTGATTATTTCAAATTGAACCTGATATGATTAAGCTTAGGTCAAATGACACTGGGAGCCCCTAAACTATCAGATCGTAATCTTTTGGCCTCTTAACTGTTTTTTTTAAACAAATTGGCCCTTTAACTAATTAAAAGGTAACATTTGGCCTTTCCGTCTGTTTTGACATCGGATCAATGGTAATTTTGTCTATTCAGCCTTCTTCTTCCTTTTAATCTCCAATTCTAAAATCCTCCACAAACCTCCATAACCACCACATCAAATCCCTATAAATCCATCAAATCTTCTACCTTATCTAGTATTCTTTTTCATCAAATCGGAAGGGAAATTCTCTTTCTCCTCCTCGATGAGATTCCCCTTCGAATCTAAACCTCCAGGCAATCACACGGTCTAATTCCCTTCTTCGAAGGATGGCTCAACTACAAATGATTTATTAATTTTTATTTCACGTATTATTGAGTCCCGTATATTTGCTTTATGCTTATACTCCCACTAAAAGATAACTATGACAAAATTGCCGCGTCAACATAGTATGCTAAATTGTGACTTTTTTTTCATGAAGTTGCGGTGCAGAGAAATTCTGTTGCACTATTATTCTATATTTTTCTTCTGAGTGATGTTTTCATATCGAAATTGTTCCAGCAGTGAATTTGTTCTGGGGTTAAGAAGGAGTGAATTTTTTTAAGTATCATAAGATTGGGTAAATCTTCATCAAGCCAATGAATTTGTTAACTGTTAAGTATGTTCAGAAATGTTTTCTTCTATTTTCGAATATAATATTTTTCTAGTCAAATTGGCTTCAAGTTTCAATCATTCTTTCCGGTTAATAATATGATCCAATAAAAACAATGAAAAATGTTTCTAGTGATATGGGAACCACTGTTGGAATTGGTTATGTTTTTTTTTTTTTGAGAAGAGAATTGGTTATGTTTTGGTTGGAATAAAAATGATGAAGATTGAAAGCAAAATAAAAAAATAAAAAAATGATGAAGATGACTTGATATTATGAAGCTTTCGATAGAGCTTTTTGCAGAGAATGAATTGGAAATGATTCAGTTGTAGAAGAAAAGGGTAAGCTCAAGGAAGGAGAGGATAAGGGTTGAAGGACATAAAATAGTGGATAGACTTTTTTTTCCCTATTTAATATCTAATTTCAGGCATAAAAGGGAATATTTCTGAGGCATATTCTTCAAAATCGGTTGGAAGGGCCAAAAGGTTATGTTTTAAACAGTTAAAGGGCCAGTATGCTAGCCAAAAATGTTTAAGTGCCAAAATGTTGCGATCTGAATAGTTCATGGGCTCCCAGTGTCATTTGCCATTAATCTTTTTTGGTTCATTGACATTGATTATCACTTTGAGGGGTTTTGAGTCCAACTATAACCACCTTACTTAGTGTGCTTCATCTCACTTATATAATCATTAGATTTACCCATGCTCTTGTTTTGGTGGAAGCATGCCTTTCAAAAGTACTGGTTGCTGCAAAGCTCTCTACAAAAACATTCATTCTTCTCGTATTTCTGTGGAATGAGTACTAACTAATCCATTGATTATGTTCTGAAGCTCTATCATAATTTCATTATTGTTTAGCTATCTCTGTCCCATATAATTTCATTATTGTTAAAATTTTCACACGATATAAGAAAATGTTTTTATGACACTGCCTGGTGTCAATAGACTAGGAATTTACATTTCTCGATAGTAATATATAGGTGTAAGGGCATTTGGCCATACGGATTGATAAATGCAGAAAATGAACACCTGTATTGTGACGATCCACAAACAGTTAATTTAGAATGAAGGGATCATGCTATTTCTTGAGACTGTTACTTATAATATGCTGCTTCTTCTTGCAGTCCGAGGTTTTTGCTGTTGCATTTGCTGTATTAGCAGCCGGAGCTGTAATCCTGACACTGAATGTTCTGCTTCTGGTACTGGCCTGTATCTTTTCTCGAATACATCTTTTCATCCATTGTTTCTCTCGCCATTACTCTTTAAGGAATTAATCATGACCTTTTGTAATTTATGTTCTTACATTGCAAAATGTGATCTTTTAATGTTGTTTAGGGTGGGAATATAATCTTCTTCCAGAGCCTGAGTCTTCTGGGCTACTGTCTATTCCCACTGGACGCGGGTGCTTTACTCGGCATGTTGATAGACAATGTGATCTTGAAGGTGATTTTGGTCTGTGTTACATTAGCTTGGAGTTCTTGGGCCGCTTATCCATTCATGAGCATAGCCGTGAATCCGCGTAGGAAAGCTCTGGCATTGTACCCTGTGTTCCTCTTGTATGTATCCGTTGGTTTCTTCATCATAGCGATCGATTGATGCACTGCACGAGGATAAACACTCTACCCGTGGATTTGTTATAGGGATCATTGCATCATCAAATTCACTGTAGAGAGGATTCGGATTTCTGATCAGTGAAGAATAATAACTCTATAAGAAGCCCCATATAGTAGTATACACACATCTGGCCTTGAAATTCTGTTGCTTCAATTTAAACGCCATAGTAGTTGTGCATTGCATGTGAGTTGTTTTGCAAAAACTCAGTTTTTCCTTATTTTGTTACATTCATCTATAGTGGTGTTATTGCTTATGTACTATGTGTATTTGGATGTCATGTTTCATCAAGAAATTAGCAATTACTAGTGAATTAAAAACCACTGGCTGCAAATTAATGTGCAATTCGTGATTACTCAAAAAATTACGAGCATCACGATAATTATTCTTGCAAAACGTCATTGGCACTGATGTGACTGACGTTACTTTTCAAAAATAGCATCGGTAACACTGGCGTTTTGGTTACAGAAGTGTTATTGATGAGTAACGTCAATGTAACTAATTATCACTGATGTTATGGTGGCATAACCGTTCATAGTTTTAACATAACCGTCCATGGTTTTATAGTGAGGTGCCAGAAGTAAAAAATGTATTGGAAGTAATTTTATGATGTCGATAGAACCCTCTATATTATATTATTTAAGAAAGACAAAACAATTGTACATCAAGTATTATTGTTGGGCCATACCAGTTCCAGCAAGGTTGAACCTGACCAGGTCCAGGTATAGATATGTCCAAGGATCCAGAAAGGCTTGTGATCATGATTGATTTGGCACCAACATGGTGTGGTCAATGAGGAAATTTTGTACTGAAGTATCTATTGCACCACATCGTTATATAAATAACTTGAACGCATTGTACATGCAAGTTGATGAAATTTATGGAAAAGAAAATAAAACACAAAAAAAATGCGGAACTCTCGTTAATAAGAAAAGTATTCATGTTAAGTTACAAAGGGTAGGTGAGAGGTATTTTTAGATCATACTCTCAACGGTTAAATCATAGTTTGTTAGAACAAACTCTCTGACTAGACCGATTGATGTCTCAGTTAATCAGTTGTGATAGTTTTGCGTCTGGTCTCTCAGCTGCACGAAGTAACAGTCTGCCCAACTCGTCTGAATCGCATTCAGCTGTGTTCTTCTTATTTGAACTACATTCTCGTTTGACATTGGTCTCAGCTGATCTTTCAGTTGAAACATATTCTTCTCACATCTGATTCTTTTTTCATCCGTACTATATATATGCTAACACTCCCACAAGCTCGACAATGGTGAGTGACAACAGCTCGCACATTCTTCTCACATATGATTCTATTTTCATCCACTTGAAATGTGTTGAAATAGCTTTGAAATTCCAATTTGGTCTAACAAGTAGGTAAAAGTTGGTGCTAATAAAGGCTTTGTGAGTATATCAGCCAACTGTTCTTCTGTATGAACATACATGAGCTTAATTAAACCATATTTTACCTTCTCTCCGACCACATGACAGTCAATCTCAATGTGTTTTTTCCTTTCACGGAAGACAGAGTTATGAGCAATATGGAGTACACTAGCATTATCACAAAAGAGGAGAACATGAATTTGAACTGACACCTGAAGATCTTGCAAAATATACAATAGCTATTGAATCTCACAAGTGTCATTGGCCATTGCTATGTATTCAGCTTCTAAAGAGCTTCTGGCGATGGTTGTTTGTTTCTTGGCTTTCCAAGAGATTTGAGCAGTCCCTAAAAACATCATACAACCTGAGATGGATCTTCTAGTCTCAGCACAACCTGCACGATCACTGTCAATAGCCTTTCAAGAACATGTTCTTAGCCGGAAAGAAAATCCTTTGAGTTGGAGTTCCTTTCAAAAACCTTAGAATCCTGTGAGCTCATTTCATGTGATTTTCAATTGCTGTATCTGGGAACCGACTCAATTGTTGAAGAGCAAATGCTATATCAGGTCTGGTAAAAGTGAGATAAATCAGCTTGCCAACCAGTGATCTGTATGGTATGTTATCATATAACAAAGCTAAATCTCCATGCTGCAATGTCTGCTTAGATTCCATTAGAGTCTTAGCATGTTTAACGTCCGAAAATTCATATTCTTACAAAAAATTAAGGTATATTTCCTTTGTGACATGGAAATTCCATTAGCTGGCCTTGTAGCTTCAATTCTCAAAAAATATCTAAGTTTGCCAAAGTCCTTGATGGTGAACTGGTTGTGTAAATGATCTTTGACCTATTGAATATTGTTCAAATCTGGACTACATGCTATTTATCATCCACATACACTATGAGAGCAATGAAAGACTGACTAGAGCTTTTGGTAAATAAGTTGTGATCATTTTCGGATTGAACAAAACCCTACATTTCTAGAGATTTTGTTAATTTGCAGTTCCACTGTCTTCTTGCTTGTTTTAGTCCATATAATGACTTGATTAGTCTGCAAACCTTATTTGGTTCGTCAGATTTAAAATCTTGAGGGAGCTTCATGTAAACTTCTTCATGCAAGTCTCATGTAGAAAAAAACGATCTTGACTCCATTTGATGAAGATGCCAAATCTTTGGTCGCCTACGCCAATAGAGTCCTTCTTGTTGTGATCTTTACAATAGGGAAAATGTCTCACGATAGTCAACTCCACACATCCGAGCACATCCCTTTGCTACTAGTCCGGCCTTGTACCTTCTAATGATCCATCAAGGTTCTATTTTATCTTATATACCATTCTACTTGATCCATCAGCACCAAGAAGAACTTTACTTCATAAAAATAATCTCAAAAGTATTGTAGAATGTATTGTAAGTATATTAAAATTATATGTTACATAGGACTGCACATGCCTTATATAGGTGTTGTAGCCGACTTAAGACTCAAAAGAAACCTTAGCCGACTTAAACCGCTCTCGTAAAGCGGCAAAGTGTTCCCAAGTTTTTCCATGACTGATGGGCTTCATTTGCATGGCAGAGCCGTTTTTCTAGAATTCTAGTGGATTCTCTTCCTAGATCTCTTCTATCAAATCCAATACTTAATCTTCAACTCTGATCCGCTTCGTAACTGCTCCCGGAAATGGCATTGCTTGAAAATCACGCAACGAAGAAAAACAATACCAATTCCAAAGGTAAATCATGAAAATGCAGAATTACGATCCTAGAACTACACACTATACAATTGACACGTAAATCATACAATAATTAGACCTTTTCTTATCAGATGAGGATAATTCAGGGCAAACCGGATAGGAAATATAACACTAAATAGACCATCATGACTATGATGCCATCTACTTAAACTAGCAGTGCAATGAAAGATTGTCTTGAGCCCTTTGTGAACAAATTGTGATCATTCTTAGACTAAAAAAAACCTTGTTTCTACAAAGAATCAGTCAGCTTACAATCCACTATCTGATGTCTTGTTTTAGTTTATAGAGTGATTTGGTCAATAAACAAACTTGGTTTGGTTTGTTTGTTTTGAACCCTGGAGGAAGCTGCATATACACTTCTTCATGAAGGTCCTCGTGTAAAAAAGCTATGTTGACATCCATTTGATGAAGATGCCAGTTGTTAGATGATGCTGCTGCTAACAGTGTTCTGACTGTGGTAATTTTCACAAACTGGTCAAAAAGTTTCTTGATAATCAATGCCATATGTCTGAGTATACCCTTTTGCAACCAATCTGGCTTTGTATCTTTCTAAAAAGTCATTAGGATTATATTTGATCTTATATACCCATTTGAATCCAATAGGCTTCTTCCCAAGTGGCAAATCAACAACCTCCCAAGTGTGAGTAGTCTGTAGAGCTTCAATCACCTTCTCTATAGCTTTTTTCCACTCATCATGCTTGATTTCTTGGTTGTATGTCTTGGGTTCTATAAGAGCATCAATTGCACAAACATATCTGGCATACTCTGCTGAGAGTCTCTCAAGGCTACTTCACTCAACATATGTGGAGTTTTTTTGTACATTGTGAGAACCTCCCAAATAAAAGTTTGGTGCCTTTTTGTTTCTTGTTAATCTCTTCAACTGGATAGGTGCAGGTACCTGGTTGACTGTGGAAGATCCTCCACTGGAAGCCTTAGCTGCATCTAATCCGGTGTTGGAGTGCTCAGCTGATCATCAAAACTATACATGACTGGTAATGTCACAGGCCTGTCAGGAGTATACATAGCCTTGCCTAATACCTGATGGAATAGAGGAAAATAAGTCTCATTAATTTGAGTATTTCTAGCAACAAACATATCTTTATTTGTGATGTCCAAGAGTATTTCACCCTTGGATGTGTTTGAATTTTGAAGATAGACAAATTTTCTACATCTAGATACAAACTTTTTCATCTACTCCTGAACTATGCAAGAAATAACTTAGAAACCAAAAACTTTGAACACAGAATAGTCTGTTTTTGTGCCATATAGCACTTCATAAGGTGTGCTTTCCTTCAATAGTGGTGTAGGTGTTGCATTAATCAACTTCACAACATGCAAAAGACAAAAGTCCCAATACCCAATGGGTATGTTACTCTGGAATCTCAGACCCCTGGCAACATTCAGCAGATGCGGATGTTTTCTTCTCACAATACCATTTTGTTCTAGTGTGCTGACATATGAGGTCTGATGGATAATGCCATGTTGTTCATATAAGAAGGTGAGCTGGAACTCAGTTCCATTTTCGGATTTGATTACTTTAACAATTTTATGAAATTGAGTAGAAACAAACTTAACAAAAGATTTAATTAACTCAGAAGCTTCTGACTTCTGTCTCATTAAGAATACCCATGTAAATCTAGAAAAATCATCAAACACAGTTAAGAAATATTGATGTTCATTCACAGTAGAGTGCCTCAAAGAGCCCAGATATCAATATGTATAAGATCACATACAACATTAACAACAGTGGTACTTAAAGGAAAAGGATTTTTCTTTAAACCCTATAAATAGCGGGCATTTAAACCCTTCAAAAGGGACAATTAATGAAAAATGCGGGCAACCCCTGTCAACTTATCGACAACATTGTTGTTCTTTGCATCTTCATAACTTCTTCATCTTGTTCTTGAGCATTATGGGAGAAATCACTCATTTTAGCTAGATATCCACTGTTAAAATTAACCAAACCCGTTGGTGCTACGATCCGACCGTATCAATATGTCATGAAAATTCTTTGTATAAGGTCCATAAATGTTGAGTGTGCATTCGTGAGACGAAATGGCATAACTATAAACTCATAATGCCCATACCTAGTGCTGAAAGCTGTTTTCAGGATATCTTTCTCACTAACCTTCAACTAATGATAACCCAGCCTTAAGTCTATATTAGAAAAGTATCCCTTCCCTTGAAGTTGGTTAAACAGGTCATCTATCCTCAGGAGTGGATACTTATTCTTAATGGTCAACTTATTCAACTCCCTGTAGTCTATATACAGCCTCATACTCCCATCTTTCTTCTTAACAAACAAAACTGGAGCTCCTCATGGTGATGTACTAGGCCTGATTATCTTCTTTCCTAACATGACTGCCAGCTGCTCTTTTAACTCAACCAACTTTGTTGGAGCCATCCTATATGGTTCCTTAGCAACTGGTTTTGCTTTGGGAATCAGGTCTATGGTGAAGTCAATCACCCCGTGAGGCATATCTCCTGATAACCCATCAGGTTATACATCAAGATACTCATTCACTACATGGATATCCTTTAACTTTGGGCCTTCCTTAGCCGTATCTACCTCAAAGAACAAAAAGGCATCCCATCCTTGATGCACTGCCTTAGCTGCTCTAAGACTTGAAATGATATGGTAATGCCTTATCTTAGAGTACTTAGCATTTCCTTGGTAGGTAATGAAGGTCTTTTCTAGTGTCTTAAAATCACTTTCTTATCCTTGCAGTCTACGTGCACATGATTCTTTGAAACCAATCTATACCCAAGATGACGTCAAAACCTGTAAAGTCCAACACTACAAAATCATACTCACACTTATACTTCCCAACTTGTATCTTACACTAAGGTATCATCATATCAACCTTAGAAGTCTCCCCTAAAGGTGTCATGATAGATAAAGGTTTCCTTAACTTCCCAAAAGGCATCATAAGTTGCTCAGCTACCTTATCAGACACAAACGTGTTTGAAGCACCGGTGTCAAACAAAGCAGATATAGGTAAACCTCCTACTAGAATAGTGCATAACAAGTATTCCAGAAACGCGTAACAACTTAAGAAAAATAATAAAACTCAAACAGAATGAAACTTTGAGGTACCCGTCACAACACCATCCTTCGTCTCATAAACTACCGCGTCTATAGGAAAAACCTTACTCGGGCCTCTAGCTCTGCTTCTCCCTGTCGATGGTCTGAAAGCTGCTTCTGAATTATGACTTGTACCCTTCTATGGGTAGTCCTTGACCATGTTGTTGAAATAGTGTCCTAAACCCAATCGGTTTGGACCGGATCCGACTGGGTCGGATCATTTCTACTATTTCTTTGTGATTATACATACATATAAATAGCTTTTCTGTTGTCATATATTTGTTTATTAAAGAACCAATTATGAATTGTTATATGATAATGTCCTTCATTTTAAACTGTGATAGAGAAACCATGATAGGCGATTATGGTTGATGAGATCTGTAATCTCTTTAATAAGTTTGATACTTAAATGTCTCTAGGCTTATGTACTATTAAACCGGGCATTGATAGTACAAACAAGCTAGCACGTATTAGATGTCTTCTGTCTTTAAGGGCAGAGATAGATCTCGTCTATCGAAGTGTAGAGACACTTGGACTGTACGTGGACGTGTATTAGAGAATGCGTACATTAGACTGACCCACTTACACAGTTAAGTGTCACACTGTGTGACGGTTGTGTAATTATCTTAAGACTAGTGTCTTTATGGCATCACGGTATGGATTGTCATGCTTTGACACTATTGAGGTTTCCCCTAGCCACGGGGAGATCATGCGGTAGTGATTGGGTGTGATACTGAAGCATGCGGAGTATACATATTTGGTCGTCCGGGAATCGCGTACCCCAATAGTAGGGGTGAATATCCGAAAGGACCTTCTTATAAGGAATGTCTTACTCTCATGAATCTTTGCAAAGTGGAAGTAAATGAGTTACTTCGAGAGAGCATGATATCCGTATTATAAGATACGGTCATTGATGTTTGACACTCGACGTACGACCGTATGGATATTATTACAGCGATAGGATTATATTTACACGGTAACCGTTTCACATGAAATGTAGTAGTCATTGCATTTGACTCTTCCAATGATCGGGGGTCACGGTGTGTTGCTAGACGCTATGCCGTGATCGTTAGGCATGAAGGGCATTTTCGTAATTTGCATTTTGTGTCTACGGCCAACATATTCGGAAGCCTATCGGGTCACACACATATGAACATCAAGTCGGATTAAAATGTGGTTATAGTTGATAACCAAATAAGGAAAGAATTTATCTCATACTATAAAGGTTATAGTGGTAAATTAATATGGTGGTATTTATTTATTATGAATAAATAAGATACAATATATTAATTATGTTGATTAATTAAATATATACATATGTCGAAATTATTTGTGTATATTGATACACATGTATTTTACAAATTAATTAATCATAACATTATATTAATTAAAAAAAGATTCCGTATGCCAATTTGCGGCTAAAGGTGGCGCCAATATTAGTGTATAAAGATATACTTGGGTTGTGCAATTTAATTAATGAGATTTCCATATATTAATATTGGATATTAATTGATTTTGAAAAAATATATTTAAGGTAATAAGATAAATATAGTCAATATAAGATAATGACAATATATTGGAAATATATTCAATATAAGATATTGAATATTAATGAGATAAATCAATCAAATATATTTTCCTTATTTTATTAGGAAAATGTTTTCTTTCTCCTCAATCTACTAGGAAGCTTCTCCCAATCAGATTGGGATCTGAAAGTGGCACCCCAACCCCTATTAAAAGGGAGGCTTGGCTAGCTCTTTTGTACATAACAATTCCAAGAGCTAATAGTTCTTGTGAAAAATAGAGAGCATCTTAGAGAGAGTTTTGAGAGAGAGAAAAGGTCGGTCTAGCAACCGAGTTTTTCTGGTAGCAATCCATGATGGGATTCCGGTGGGCTGTTCTATGGATCACCGGTAGAGGCCGAATGCTTGGGCGGCTCTGTGCAACGCTACTCTCTTTAGACGGTCAAAGCGTCGATCTTTTAGATCAAGCAAGGTAACCACCGTCTACTACTTATTTGTTTATTGCTTAAACGAAGTCGATCCTGGTTAAAAGGAAATAAATTTTTGAATTCCGCTGTGTTCCCACGTAGATTTCCCAACACACGTGTGATGTGCTACCACAACGGAAACAAGCTTCTGTGCCCGAACGGCACTCTCCTGTATGAGACTGGCCAAACATGGAACACATGGGTGGATGTGTTGTACCTGAAGTTGCGGCTGCTCTCTTTAACCTTTGAGGTGGAGCCTGTCTACGCCCCTGGCCTGAGCTGCAGGGCCTCTTCATATACTTCTTTGAAGCTTTGGCATCATGGGTCTTGATCTTCAAACATTTGTTCAACAGCTTAGCCATAGTCTTTGGCATGTCCTCTGCCAAATGATCCATAATATCCTTGGATAGACCCTCCAGAAAACGAGACACCTTACTTGATTCACTTGACATGACCGTGGGTACGTACTTCCCCAACTCGTGGAACCTTCTCTAATACTCCAAGATCGATATGCCTTCTTGACAAATGTGATAAAATTCATTTTCCTTTTCCGACCTCTGAGCTATTAGGAGTAATCCATCCATAAAACCCGCATTAAACTCATTCCAATCTTTTATCTTACCACCTGTGTTCTCGATCATAGCTACCCACTCCAGGGCGGTACCTATCAGAAGAAATCCTGCCAAGTTTGCCCACCTATCTCGGGCCAATCTTATTTGTCCAAAATTCCATTCAACAGTCCTTAACCAGCTGTCAACCACAATAGCGATGGTCCTTCCATTGAAGAGTCAATCCTTGCCTTCTTGACATCTAAAAACCTTTTGATATCATCACATTCCTCATCAGCTGTAAGGGTAGGGGCCTGAGGTACATGGTGATGGGTAGGATCCTTAGGTATAGGATAAGCAAGTGGTGCCTGGGGTGGGTATGGATAGACATCAGGCTATGGATGGTATGGGTGATATCTTTGTTGAGGTGGTAAGGATCTTTCTGGTTGGTGTGGTGGGTGGGTGGGTGGGATGCAGGATAAGATGTATATGGCTCTGAATTCGGTTTATACATAGAAGGTGTGTGATAGGATGTATAGGTGGGGTAAGTATATGGTAGTGGTGGTGGTGGTGGTGGATAGTGCGGTGGGCGGTGGATATGATGAGTGGTAAGGTGGATAAATGGATGGTTGTGGTGTATATCTCAGTAGTGGATAGAAAGTGGGATAAGGCGTGTAGGCTGAGGGGTGAGTGTATATGGATGTGGATGCATTAAAAGAGGTGGCAGTTGGAGGGGGTAAAAAGATAGTGATCTCACCAATCGTGAGGGTATTGGTGGTCGGAGGTGCTATTGACGAGGTTAATGTACCTGTAACCTCAGATGTAGAAACAGTGGCTTGCATAGTCTCAACCTCGGATGTCTGCCCTAGCAGTCCCTGACTTTCCTACACTCCCAACTATCCCCTGATCCTCCTGAGTCAATCCTTGACTCAACTCCAACTGTTCAGAAACTTGTAAACCCTGACTTCCCTGACCCTAACTTAGAGTCCCAGTGCATCTTGTAGTCTTCTTACCTGGTGCCATATGAAATAAGGAAAGATAAGGTAAGCTGCTAAAGAAACTTATAAGATTCAATTTAAGCTATGAACTTAGACGTAAGATAACAACTTCTTTCTGATACCAGCTTTGACGCCCCATTCCCGGACACCGAGTCCTTATCCTGAAAAAACGCCCGGCACGCATATATTATATATATAAATAATAAAAGTAATATATACGTAAGTCTAGTAGCGATCAAACCAGAGTAAAGCAAAAAAAATTAAAACCAAAAAAAAAAAAAACTCATGAATGTCAAAAGACAAACAAAACGGATCAACCGTTCCACTCCACGTCTAAGAAAACGAAAAGACAAACAATGAAGTAAATGTTGTTCCAACTCTTACATCCCAATGAAAAGAAATGACAAAAGTCTAACTCTCAAACAATAAATTTTTATCTCTTCAACGTTAATATAAATGCATAATGTAAATTGATAACATCGTCATATATCTCGACCTCAAACATTAGCTCCGTCATTGCCATCCTCATAAACATAGTCGTCATCCTGCCAATCACCTTCTCGGGATGGGAAAAATGTTAAGGGGTAAGCACCGCGTACTTAGTAAGATGTAAAATAAACGGATGCTATATATATAACATAATAAGTTCTACAGACACTACCACGTTGGTTGTAATAGAAGATCTCACTCTCCCTTTACTAGATCAGATAGTATAACCTTGCTCAAGTAGGTTTGTTGCAACAAGATCAAAGGACACTACGTATGGTGAACACCGCACCATAACACAGTTAGCACCTCAAGGGAATGGACAGTACCGTGAGCAAGATCACACGAGTCCCTTGGCATCAAACCAAGTGGAGAGGTTCAATACTTCAATTCTACGAACATTAAACGTGCCACCAATGATAATGATGTTTTAGCTTTTATACACAACACATATGTGTATTACGAATTTAATCTAACTACCCGATTCAATCACATAAAAAAAGGCTTCCTAAGGACTTATAGTCCCAAACAATCTAATTAAGCTACCTAACACGTTGTAAAAGAATCATTGACTACTAAGCCAATGTCCTACAAGGCCTAAACAGTCGCATTCCGGTGCTCCCACATTCTTCCTACAGATGATCTCAATTGTGGTGCTGAGCCGAGGCTACCAGAAGTCGATGTTAGACATTGCCATTTAACAGTTATTACCCAAAAATGATAAACATACCACACAACATAAGGTTGTACACAAGAAAAATACCAGAAATATGGTGAACATGCACTTTGGCGCCCGCCAAAACCTCCTTGGCGCCCTTCAAGAGTGAACAGAACACTCTGCTTCCATTTGGCACCGGCCAAGTCCTGTCAGTACATCCTGTTAAGCTGTTGTGCATCATTGGTGCCAGCCAAAGCTTATTTAACAGAGCCATCCTGAATATTTCTGCTCGGCTTGGCGCCCACCAAAGTCGGTTTGGCATCCGCCAATCGACGGAATTACGCAAGTTCAGCTTCGTTTCAAGGCGAAAACAATGCGAATTCATTCGTAACGAATTCCCAACCTTATTCCAACAAAAACCTGCAATTTAAACAACAATATACCAAGTATAAACACCCAAAATCCGTTTAAGAATACCCATTTACCATAATTGCAAATAAAAGCGATCCAAAAAGTGATTTGAAAGCAAAAAAGGCTTGAATTCTTCGATTCCACAACTTTTATGAACAATCTACGATTCAGAAACGATATATCACGATTACTAAAACCCTTTACACCAATAAAACTCATGAAATTCGCAAGAACGATCAAAATTCCCAACTCCTAAAAGATGAAAACTTGCGGATTTACGAACTGTCGGTATAGAAACGGTCGCCGCGATGAGATGAATCACTTCTCCTACTGTGGTCTGCACAAACAAACGACGAATTAGCCGCGCAATTGATGTTTCCCTATCTCCCTTTCTCTTCTCCTGCGTCGCCTCTTTCTTTTTTATCTCAGAAAACATGAGTCGTGAAAGTGAGGGGATTAAGAGAGTTTATTTCGTCAAATACCCAATTATTCTCTCTTTAATAATTAAATCTTTTTATTAATTTATTTTAGGTAAACATAATATGAAATAAATAATTTTAAATCTCAGTTACGATGTTACCCTTCTTACAAATTCGGGGTGCTACTGTATCAGAGACCTGACTCGTAAAAAAATGAGAGAGAAAATAATTGTATTCAATGAATAAAGTTATTTTATTTGGATGAGGAGGAATCAATTAATCAACTCATGCCTTTTATTTTATTTTATATCTAAAACGAAGGGATTTCATTAAAACTAAGAAACATATTACAACGCCGGACCAATGCCGGAAACCAGCCGGAACATAACCCGGATCACTACCAGCCTTGGGCTATAGCCACAAACGAAAGAAAAGAAAAAAAAAGACATGGGAAACCTAAGTCGGCCAAATTCTACCTCAGAGAGGACTTGATTTAGTATCGTAACACAATATTTAACCTTTTTCATAGCATAAAAGGACATAGACAAATCTAAAAACTAAAAGACAATCCGGAAAGAACGACTGTAACCGACCCAATCCAACACACAAAGAACCAGGGCCGGCCCTCGCTTGTATTGGGCCTAAGACCAAGCCCTCGAATTGGGCCTTTTAGTTGAATTTTTTTTAATACATACTTATTGTTAGATATTTTTTCATAAATAAATATTTTGGTTATCGTTTGCATACGAGTTGCCGTACGAATTAATGTTATCGCAACGAAACGGGGTTCATCCGGTGCAAGGAGTACATTCATTCGTTTATGGGGTACTTGCAACCTATAAATGACATAAGTATGAAGACGAAAATCCATAAATTTGACAACATCATTAGAAAAACTTTGAGTGTTCTCGGGTTTGATTCAAACAAGTCAACTGTTTGAATCAAACACCCCATTGTATCCTGAAAGAGATTTTCATTTGATCCCTTAGTGACAAATCGTGTGGGACAAAACATCTCTTAAAAGACAACGTTATTAACGTGCCTTGGAGTTTCTAATTCTCTGTCAAATCCTAAGTACTACATTTTTTCCAACACTTATCGCGTTTTTACAATCCGTAAATACAAAAAAATAATAAAACTTGTTTGTATATATCTATTTTTTTGGTCAAGTAAAATGTTTTATTGGGGCCTTTATCAATTAGAGTAAAAAAAAAAAATTGGGCCTTTATCAAAAAAAAAATAACATATTATATTATGTTGAATCGCATTAAATCTACACGAAATTTTTTTTTTTTTAGCGAAACATGTACCGTTGGGCCCCCCGACAGAATTGGGCCTAAGACCCGGGTCTCGCCGGCCTTAGCATAGGGCCGGCCCTGCAAAGAACAAACAAACATAAAAACAACCACTGCCGGATAAGCCGCCGCCGAAGAAGTCAGCCCAACCACTACCATCTGTTATTACCCGTGTATAATTAAAATAAACAGCTCGAATAAAATCAACAATTTTATTATTCAAATAAAGAATTACAAAGATACAGAATGAAATGAAAGGATATGCACGATCTGAGCCGAGACGAACTCTGTCCTTAAGACAAATTTGCCCAGTATGTACCCGCTTTGCAAAGAATTGTCTCCCGGGAATTCTCGATTATCTTTCGGAATAAGCGGCATCGCAAACTCGAACACCCGCGAACTCTAACATTGCTTTCAAGATCTCTTCACTTGATGCAAGAACATAATGCAGAAGAATGATACGTATGCAATTTCTGGTGTTGTATTTCTGTGTCTGTGTGTTTTTCCTCCCATTCATGTAGCTCGTTTATATAGAAGAAGACATGGAAAAACTGATGGAAATTAATGAATTTCACCGAATTGATTGTCATTAATATCATCATTATGTTTGGAATCGAAAGCCAAAAGCCTCACTTTATTCACGCATTAATGTTGGACAGAATAGCAGTCTCAACCACCTTCGATTCGATGGATCGAATCAAGAAATTTTCATTGAAGGTGTTCAAGCAGATCGCCAGACTAAAAACGGCTCAAAGAACCTTGATTCACAAAGAGAATGAAAAATGAATTAACAATTGCAAAACCGAACTCGATCGTGAACCTTCAAATCGAAAGTTGCATTCGTGGTACGCGAGGACACGCTGGCATGCACAAGCCCAAGGTAAATCCAGATTGATTTGCACCCCGCGCGCCAGCGTAGAGAACGGTGTATAATGTTGGTTTCTTATTCCAACTATACTAAAACAATATCATATAAATATTGCTTCTTTTTCCTTCTTCCAACCAATGTGGGAGAAAAGTTTCTTCCCATTTTTCCTTTTTCATAACACACACTTAAGCCCAATAGGCCCAATATGACATATCATCAATTTTCCAACAAACCGACTTTAAGCGTTAATTTCTCATTCACTCGTTATCCGAATTGAATGATTCCAAATCCTGAATTCATCTACGACTCACGTAGTTATCAGAATTAACAAGACATTACATATATTCTATACAAGAATATATCCGAAATACGCTTACAAAGTCACTGAATAAAAATGATTATAAAATCATTTTTAATTCATTTTTAATTCAATTCCACATTTTCTCCAACAATCCCCCACATGAATGGAAATTAATGCAGATGCAGACTCTGAAGAGATTCGCGTAAAAATATTGCATCAGAGAGGTAGAAGCCGGCTTTGAACTCCGCTTTAGTGAAATACTATCGGATTTACTCGGCTAATCAGTGAACTTAAGTCTTGAACTGTTTCAAATTTTTAGTGTAAAACCGCATAATAGTACTCACACAATATTTCCTTAACACCGCATTTGGTTCTCATGATTGGATTCGCTTTGGCCCTGAATCACACCTGGTTTCAGAAAGTGCGTTAGAGAATTCTAGCCTCTAAACTCTCTTTGAAGCGGCCCCACTTCGCACTTACATAGGTGACCTCCTATCAAGGGTATTCTGCCATACCCCACTCGAATTTAATCAAGTTATAGGAATCATTAAAAGTTTTCACTTAACCTTCACACTTACTGCAGACAACACTTTTATTCACAGAATGGGAAAGTGTTCATCGACGACTTCATAACTTAGTTGTCCTTTGAACCAAGATCTTGGGATCTCCAAATCAACATGGTAGGGTTACCATTACAAAGCTTATCTTTCAATAGGCTTAAGTCCTATTCGAGTGTCAAAGCGGCAATCGATCTCTAGTAAACATTTTGAAAGCAGATCTCGCAAGATTTTCCTTCGATCCAATATAATCGATGGAAATCATACCACTAGAGATCAATTATTTAACGGTATCATGTCATTGACGATATGTCTAGACTTACCATTATACACACTATTTTGTGCTCGGTGTAAAGCCGATTGGCTATCACAAGTGGAAGCAATCGGTGTAGTCAAACAAGAAATCTCCTCTAGGAAATTTAGAAGCCACTTAGCTTCTTCACCGGCTTTGTCAAGTGCAATGCACGTTTGCTTTGTGGACTTCCATAACACCGCAACATCACCAATCATGTGAATTGTAATTCTTTAGAATCGTAAATCCACTTGGCATCACAAGATCTTTCTAGTCCCGGATTCATTGAATATTTCAAGTACTCATGTATCGTAATATCGCTTTCAATGATCCTCACTAGATTACTTGTAAACTCTGCACAATTTATTCACAATATGTACATTAGACAATATGTGAATATTTTAACTGAGACACATGTGCTCACCTTTGGTTTTGACCAAGTGGATACTTAAGTCAATGTGTGCTATAGGACTTTCATCAAACATATTGAATTCCTCAGATTTAATTCAATATAATGAGACCGTGATAACACTAGTCCTCGGATATTCTAGATTTTTTTTTAAATTCCTGAATTACATCTATAAGTCCCATATCATGAGTACTCCTCATTATTAGCATATATTCTTCTAATTCACTATTTAAGACAAATGTTTTAATGTCCATTTGATGGATTTCAAGCTTACATACCACAACATCTGCGATAAGTACTCATATCGACGAAAGTCGAGTTTCTAGTGAATTTGTATGAAGAAATCAAGACCCTCTTTTAGTTTTAGGTATTCCCACCTTTGCTAAACACCCCCACATTTCCAAGTATTCGTAGATAAGCTCTCAGCTTTCCCTCAACTCATATGGGATCTTTATCCAATACATTCGATGTAAACCTATAAAGAATGAAATCGGTGGAAACTATCGCTTCTCCACAAGTTCGGAGATTAACTCGAACTATTCACCATGCTTTAACCAACTCTTTAAGAGTTCGGTTGAAATTCAGCATTTCTCAGATAACATCTGAAAACAATCAACACCGGCTGTAAAACTAGCAGAAATAGCATTTTTCTGAAAATCAGCAGCTTTTGTTTAAAGACGCAGACCTTTCTTTGAAAACCAAACCGGCTTTTGTTAAAAGCAATGACTTTTGCCAAAAATCATGAACAAAAGAAAGAGTGTGGCAAAGACTTTTTCCTCTACGATTCTCGCTAGGTTTATTCGCTTAGTTGTTTTTCCAACTTCATTCTTATAGGTTTATAACTCCTTTGTTGTCTTATCTTTGCTATTTTAGCAAAATTAGACACAACTTTATTTTATACAATGATCGATAAATAATCTTTACCGACTCTCCATTAGCATAAATATTTAAATCACACAACTCGTATAATTTAACATTTACATGTCTATGTTTCTTTCCACAGAAGGAAACCGTGCCTAAGTCATATTTGCTTTGACACATCTATGGCATGTTTAATAAATCATTCGACATAATGATTTATATTCATCCATTTTTAGATTAGGAAATAAATAATTTCCACTCCTAATCGTTATGCCATAGGCTTGTGACACCAATTGTATCACCAACCATTCCAATTTTAGTCATATTTCAACTCACGGTATAAAATAAAATAAAAACTATTATTGATTTAACAACTTGTACCACCACTGGTACGCATTTCAAATCAAAACACCTCGGTGTTCATTTCATTTTTATTCAACGAATAAAAGTTCTACGTGGAGTCGTCACCAAAATGAGAATTTTATCATGAAGATAAATTCTCCAACTTACATGGCACGTCAAAATAATGTTTTCACTAAACATTTTGGCATATTATCCTTATGATTAATCGCCAATTAAATAATTTTTAGGTACATTCGTCATACTAAATTATTTATCGCTTGCAACGATTAATCATATATGCCTCAATCGCAAAAACGGTTCAAAACATAATAAGAAAATTATTTGAACCAATACACATTAAGAATATGTATTATTCCATACACTAAAATAGAAATTACATTTTCTAGTTTATGTAACAACACGGAGATCCATCATCCATAGACCTCCATCTATCGTTCCTTCAAAGAATTACCTCGCTTTCATCTATTAGTCCGAATTTGTATGTATCAAATACCAACATGCACTGTGGTAGGTAAGTCGCTTCCGAAAACCACATTCATCGAGAAGTCCGGCACATGCGGGACATCTCAAGAATCAATGCTCTCCCAGACGCCAAATTCAATCGAACATGACCGCATCCAATGATATCGGAAGTAGTTGAATTTGACATTACTATTTTCTCACCTTTGAGATGTTGGTAACTAAAAACGATGATCTGTTCTCACACATATGTCGGGTAGCCCGATTGTCTACAACCCAAGCATATTCCTCTTCCTCGAGGTCTCGTCAGCTCAATTTTGACCTCGTTTTAAAACCACTTCACTTCCCGCAACCTGGGAGCTTTCTCCTCGAATTGGCGCACCAATATGAGTCATCCGATTATAAATTCCATTTTGTTCACAAACAGGAAGATAAACAATTTTAAGGCTCGTTTTTAAACGACCATTTTCTCAAAAGGATAATTTAAATACCAAAAATGATATTTAACACATTTTATATCAACTCGATATCAATCCAAGTAAAGTTTGTTTTCAACTCGTCAAAAACAAACTCAAACTTGTTTCACTTGATAAAACAGATAGGCCTGTTTTCAACTCAGAAACATACTTGATTGTTTTTAAATTCAGTAAAACAATTGAAGATTGTTTTGACTCGTCAAAACAAGCTCGAGTTTATTTCAACTCGATTCTCCAACCGCTTATCTAATCATAACAATATCAACAAGTTATCACTCTTTAAATTTGTTTATTTCAATTCAAGAGACGTCCAACTTATAATCAAAACACCAAAGCGGATGGTAGTTTTTACCAGAAAACCCCAAAATGAGATGGACCGATTTTACCAGAAATCGATACCAAAAAGGAAGTGGACCGATTTTACCAGAAATCGATACCAAAAAGGAAGTGGTATTTTTTAAAACGAGGTGGACTAGAATCAAAATAAACGAGCTGTGCTTGAATTTCTTTCATTTGAGCAAAGACCACCGCAAACAACATTTTCATTTCCATATGCCGCAAAGATTCAGAGTGGGTGTCAATGACGATCATTAACAGAGTCATTTCACGTCAAGAATGTAAGATCAACATTAATCGGAAGAACAACTCGATCATCAACTCGGTTTTGAAAACCCGTGAAAAAGAAAGTGAAGAGTGTTTTGACTCGCCAAAACAAGGTCGAAGTTAATTTTTTTTCCTTCAAATAAACGAAATGAACTCGCTTAAAAGGTAAAGCAACAGCGTTTAAGCCAAATAAAAAAGGTGAAAAAATTCATCAGGATATTTTGATTACACATTGTGTATGATTTAGAACCAACTGTTCTAAAAAAAAATTTGTCTTAAGTCGTTATTACCCGTGTATAATTAAAATAAATAATTTCGAATAAAATCAACAATTTTATTATTCAAATAAAGAATTACAAAGATACGTAATGAAATGAAAGGATATGCACGATCCGAGCGAGACGAACTCGTCCTTAAGACAAATTTGCCCCTGGTATGTACCCCGCTTTGCAAAGAATTGTCTCCCGTGAATTCTCGATTATCTTTCGAATAAGCAGTGCATCGCAAACTCGAACACCGCGAACTCTAACAAAGGTTTCAAGATCTCTTCACTTGATGCAAGAACGTAATGTAAGAATGATACGTATGCGTATGCAATTTCAGTGGTGTTGTATTTACGTATCGTGTGTTTTTCCTCCCATTCATGTAGCTCGTTTATATAGAAGAAGACATGGAAAACCGATGGAAATTAATGCCTCATTTCGAATTGATTGTCATTAATATCATCATTATGTTTGGAATCGGAAAGCCAAAAGCCTCGACTTTATTCACGATTAATGTTGGACAGAAAGCCTCAACTCACCTTGATTCGATCAAGAGATCGAATCAAGACCTTCATTTGAAGGTGTTCAGCAGATCGCAGAGACTAAAAAATACCAAAGAACCTTGATTCACAAAGTAGATCGAAAAATGAATTAACATTTGCAAAACCGAACTCGATCGTGAACCTTCAAATCGAGTTGCATTCGTGGTACGCAGGACACGCTGGGCATGCACAAGCGCAAGGGTAAATCCGATTGATTTGCACCCCCCTGCGCCCCGAGAGAACGGTGTATAATGTTGGTTTCTTATTCCAACTATACTAAAACAATATCATATAAATATTGCTTCTTTTCCTTCTTCCAACCAATGTGGGAGAAAAGTTTCTTCCCATTTTTCCTTTTCATAACACACACTTAAGCCCAATAGCGCCCAATATGACATATCATCAATTTTCCAACAAACCGACTTTAAGCGTTAATTTCTCATTCACTCGTTATCCGAATTGAATGATTCCAAATCCGAATTCATCTACGACTCACGTGAGTTATCGTAATTAACAAGACATTACATATATTCTATACAAGAATATATCCAAATACGCTTACAAAGTCACTGAATAAAAATGATTATAAAATCATTTTTAATTCATTTTTAATTCAATTCCACATTTTCTCCAACACCATCGCCGCCGCTAACCATCAGAAAATTCGCGAGAAGAAGACCGGAATCCTGATTAGCGGTCATAAATCCGCCGGAAAATCCACATGCAAGCCGAATAAACATCCGCAACCACTGGAGTTTTCCACCGGAAAAACGAGATCCGACCAGCCACCACAAAAAGCAACAACCGGCGATGGTCTAAAAACCCAATGAAGCCAAAAGAGCTGACAAACAAAAACCACTTCTTTGACTGCAAAAGAGGCAGCCAAAGAAGAACATGCAAGGCCGACAGAAACAAGAACAAAGAAAAGAAATACTCTAAAACTCCCAAGAAGAGAGATCATCTTAAACAACCACAAAGAAAAGAGAAAAGCGAGGACAAAACGAAAAGAGACGGAAGGAAAAAAAGAGGGGTGACGCCGGCAGCCATAGGCCACCGTCGCCGGAGGATCTAAGATTTGGAAGAGGCTGCTAGGTTAGAGAGAAGGAGGAGACAGATTTAAGAGAGAGAGAAAAAGATTTAGTACCCATGATTTATTCAACTCATGCCTACATGTTTATTAAATATAATAGTGAATTTTGACAGCGAATTTTTAAAAATTATATCGGAATATGGTGAATGTGGTCTCAAAATAAAAATAAAAAAATAAAAAAATTGGTGAAAAAAGTTTCAAATTCGAAGTTCTAGATTGTTAGATATAAGTATTTAAAATATGGATAAGAGAGAAATTATGTGCTTTTTTTTGTTGGTAAAAATGGCGCCAGAATAAAAAAAAGTTGTCCTTTATGAAAAAAATTTAAAAAGTTGTCGTTCTCGTTAATTGATGAAATATTTCGTGCTTCTTTCCAAATCTCCATAAATAAAGTAAAACGAAGAAGGAAACATTTTAAATTTTCTCCATAAAATTTATGTCACTCTTCCGGTTCCTTTTACCGTGCAAAACTCGGATAATTCTTTCCTAGTCATTTTATTTACACCGTAAATATACGTAGATAATTCTATCCGCACAGTTTAAATTTGAGTTGAAACTCTATGGTCTAAATTCATCCACATGTTTCATTTTTTAAATTGACTCATCATAGAAAACTTTCCGTAAAACCCTATACGAAGGAAAACACTTTTTCCTTAAATTGTTTGAAAGATCTTGGGAGAGACGGATTACATTAACATAATGAAGGTGGAGATGGCGGCAATAATGTAGTAGTTGGAATGGATTGTTATAGACAAAATATAGAAAAGGAGAGTTTGCCTTCTCTTAGTTTCTATTTTAACGTAACGTACCATCAATTGCTTTCCTTCTGTCAGAGGTTTACGTGTGTAGGGCGCCAATACAAATACATATAGGGAAAGTTATTGTGTGGTGGAGAAATTTGTGGTGAAGTGACGGATGAAACGATCAGAACCATACAGTTTTAATACAGAATGAAGTTGTGTGTTGTGTAGTGTGTGGTGTGCCACACGGCGTCTCTACACCGTGTGGAGACACCACACAATAACAATAATCTCCCTACATATAGGGGTGGAGATTTTCGGCAAAAATGGGATTTGATTCTCGTAAAATGATACAAATATAATCGTCATATCATAACGAATGATATAATAATTATCTATACCGTTGATTAGGTGGAATCTGTATGGATTATGAAATAAACAATCATTATCAACAGTGTAGTTGATTATTGTTTCAGTTTTTGTCGCACAACGATTTTGTGTATCATTATATTTAGAATAATGATACGTGCACTACATATTTGTATAGTGCACAAACCACAACATCCTATGTACCATTGATTAAAGTGATAAATTATTTATTATGATGGTTCCCAATAAAATATATGATGTTGATTAAACTGTGTAAGATATTATCGTAGAAGAAATAATAGATGTATCACTACTCTAATATTTAAAACTTTTGTAGAATACATATAAGATTAAACCTAGAAAGTCCTGTGACTCGTCTTCATGTCACGTCCCATTAACCTTTGTACGATATACCTAACACTCCATTTCCGTCTATTATTGCTTTACATTGTCGCTTTCATGAAAGGAAATTTCAAACTGTATCTTTTCAAATTGATACTTTGATATTAGAATATGATTTTATTTTTTTTTCAAAACGCTTTGTGTCATACAGTAATATATTTTATTTTCCTAAAAAAAAAAAGTAATATATTTTAGTGTTATCGATTAAAATATATGATTCTTATTGGATCCGCAATGTTCACTATTAATAGAAATATGTTGTGAAAGACGTGGATGATATACCTAATTAATTCATATATCATATTAGTTAGTATATATCTTACCTTGTCCTCCTCCTCCTTACTATTAAATTTGCATCCTTTCCTTGGTCGTTCGTTTTGTCTTTCTTTCTTTCTTTTTTTTTTTTTTGGTGGGCTTAAGCAAAACGACGTCATATCAATCCAACAGTTTTTTTTATATTCTTTTGGGGTCAGGTAAAACGACGTCGTATGATTTGGTACGGTGTTATCACATCAACGTGTTTATCACTAGGGTTTTGATTTGTAGCATTCAATTCTCAGATTCGAGTTTGGAAAATTTTAATTTTGTTGTTATGTAGTTTTTATTGTTTATCTGAAACTCTGCTCGTCTTTTTGTGCACGAAGGTGCATTTCGATCTTCACTAGCGTTTAGATGCTTTTCTAAGCATTGAAGTAGGTTCATGTTTTTTTTATTTTTGCTAAAGTGAATTTATTGCAGACATAAAAACTATAACCGGTGTATAAAAAAAATAAGGGCAAACCGTGCATCGTACGGTGCGCCTTTAAGTATGCATGTATGCTTTTTAGTTTTGATGGCTAATATTCCAAGTTTATAAGCATAAAGTTGCATCTTTGGTAGTACGCTTTTTGCGACGTTTTGGTCGTCGCTATACCAAAATTTTTGTCTTTTCCCCCTTTTTTTTTTTTTTTTTTTTTGGTTAGGAAAAACGAAGTCGTATGATTTGGTACGGTGTTATCACATCAACGTGTTTATCAATAGGGTTTTTATTTGAAGCATTCAATTCTTTGATTCGAGTTTCGGAAATTTTAATTGTGTTATTATGTAGTTTTTATTGGTGAGTTTGAAACTCTGGTTTAATTTTTGTGCAACGAAGGTGCATTTCGATCTTCGAAATTTTTGGTTAAGTAAAACAAAGTCGTATGATTTGATGCACGGTGCCACAAAAACTACTAGAAAATAAAATATTGTAAAATTAGACAAGGAATGAGAATGTTCATTCGATCATGATACATAAAAATAAAAAATGAGATCCAACTCCCATTTATCTTACTTATCCTTCTGGTTAATTTACTTCGATAAAATATAAGAAAATGAAAATCTTCCGAACCTTTTTTTTTTATTTCTTTTATTAGTATTAGTTAGTGTTAAATCGGCATGAATAATATTCTACGACTAACAATTTATTTATTCGAGTTTGGGAAATTTTAATTTTGTTTTTATGTAGTTTTATTGGTTCACGTAAAACTCTGGTTTGACTTTTTTGCACGAAGGTGCATTTTGATCTTCAGGATTTTTTTCACCACATGTAACCTTTCTTGTAAACACGCAGACATATTGTCACCTCTGAGGATGGTTTAAATGCTTTTCTAAGCATTGAAGTAGGTTGATATCTTCTTTATTTTTGCTAAAGTAAATTTATTGCAGACATAAAAACTATAATCGGTGCATTAAAAAGTGAGGGCACACCACACGCATCGTGACAGTGGCTCCCATAGTATATATATATATATATATATATATACACGCACCTCAAAGAAAGTCTTCAAACTATTTGAAAAAAAGAATTCAAGAGGGGTAATTACACAACAGGTTTTTATGAGTAATATAACGTGGAGGGTGAGATTTCTCCAACTCACTCATACACACAATTATTATGTGAGAAAGTAAATTTTGATCAATCTCAATCATCCACTAGTTATTATTAACAA